>VSMD01119021.1:0-26990 GCA_008750895.1 Mirza zaza
AAAAAAAAAAAAAAAGTTTAGCAAGCAACTGTTTCATCAGTACCATGCGTAAAAGCTGGTATCATTTGCCATAGTTAAAAAAGAACTAAAAATTGGCACAACACAAACAAAAATGCTGCTCAGAGCCACCTTAATATTGTTGCCTCTTTAAGTCTCTGAGTCTGAGCCCTGCCTTCTCTTTGTTATAAAGAGAGATTCACAAGTGTAGGAGGTGTTAAAGACATACTGGTGCCAAACTGAGACCTTCTTCTCAATGTAGTAAGTACTGGGAAAAAATCACCAAGGGAATCCATTTCTTGCTCTGTACTTCGCTATTATTTTTTATCCTGCCTATACACCATTTAAAATCATCTTGTGTCCCCTCAGAAGTGTACTCATTTTGGAAAATATCGTATCAGAGGACTCCTGCCCTCTTTGATATAAGTTCCTTCTTTTGTCTCCAAGACAAAGATGTCGGCATCTTGGCTCTTCTTTGCTCCCCTGCGCATGGAATTATATAGGAAGATCAAGTGAGGACTCATTCAGTACATTGCAGACTTTCACGGGACACCTCTCAGGTGGCAGAGGGGATGGTAGGAGTATTCTATGCTCCCCAAGGCCCCTCACCCTTGTAAAATCCTTCTCCCTTTGAGTGTGGGTTGAACCTGTGAACATGATTATGCCATGCCTGTGATAGTTACCTTTTATGGCAGAAAGAGAATTATCCCAGGGACCTTATCTAACCATGTGATTGCTTTAAAATCAGATTTTCGTTAGCTGGTTTTGGAAAAGGAAGTCAGAGAGATGCACTCCAGCTCTCCTGGAATAAATCAAACATGTAGGTTGCAAACTGCCTATGGGAGCCACGAACTCTGGGCCCCTCTAGAGCAGTTTGGCCGAGAGCAGTTCCCGGCCAGCAACTAGCAGGAATATGGGAACCTCGGTGGCACCATTGCAAGGAAATGAATTTAGTTAACAACCAGTGATTTTAGAAGAGAACCCCAAGCCCAGACTTCTGACCCACAGAAACTGTGAGATAACAACTTGTTGTTGTTTTAAACTGAAAAGACTGTGGGAATTTGTTACATAGCAAGAAAAAACTAATATAATGGGATGCAGAGATGAATATGGCAGGCTCCCTGGCATCAAGGAACTTATATTCAAGTCCTGGAGGGAGCTAAGATACATATAAAGTAATTTTAATATTAATCAGTATATATAATTAATGTTAATCAGGGTATATAAGTGTGTGTCTGAGAAAGATATAAGCAATGTGAAGAAAGACTTATGACTGAAGAAAATCAAGGAAGGCTTCATGGAGGAGGTGACATTTGCACAGGCCTTAAAATTCTAAGGGAATTTCGGCAAGTAGAGAGGTGGACCCATTGCAGGCATCTTCTGGAGTGACCAGGTTCCTGCTTGGCCTTGGATACAGGGCCATACAGTGTGCAGGCTCTGGGTTCAGTCTGTCTAGGTTCAATCCTTGCTCTACCACTTACTAGCTGTGTGACTTGAACAAGCGAATCAAGCTCTCTGATCTTCAATTTCCCCATCCGGGAAAGAGGGGCGAGAATAACAGTGCCTACCTCTGGTAGACAAAACAGCGTAGCCAGAGAAGAGCACAGGCTGCCTTCCTTGCCCGTGTTGACTGCACCCCACCCCTCACCAACGTGGACGCGAAGCTTCTGAGATCAAACATCTCCTGGATGTGCCCCCAGCGTTTGCAGGGCCCAGGGCAGGACTGCAAATAGAGGCCCACATACCATATGTCTGGATATCTACAAGTTATAAATCAAGCTAAAAGCTGTTAAATAAAATACGTTCCATCCTCCCACTTTGGCAAAATATAACCACAAAATGTGAAGGGAAAAAATGGTCTTTTAAAAGATTGGTTCTTGCTGCCTGGCCTCAATTTGGGACTCCTCCGAATGGCTGTCTCAGCCCCAGAGCTCCCCACACTGTCGGCTGAGGCCTCAGCTGTAGCCACAGGGAGGATCAGTTTCCCCTTTTGCCTGGTCCTGCCTTCCCTACAAGAAGTGCCTTACACGAGTTTCTCCTGAGAACACTTCGCTGTCAGCCTTCCACATGCAAATCTGTTCCCAGACCCCCAGTCCAAGGCAACCATCCCCTTGAACCTGATTAATTGGGCCCAGAGGAATTTTCACCTGTGGAATATCTCCCTGCAGGTGGCCTTTCTAATCTGCACCTTTAGCTCCCAGGCCCTGCGCCCTCCCACATGTTGGTCCACGCCTGATGGCTTCAAAGCCAGGAGGCGCAGCGAAGGAGGGAACCGTTGCCGTGACCTCTCTATTAAAGCAGAGGGTCCACCCTCCTTTGGCAGTTTGCCACAGCAACGCTCCACCTCGGGGGTCCGGCTCTGCACACCGATCACAGTCGGCATTTAGAACAACATTTAATTATGTGCAAAGAGAGAGTCCATGTGTCGATTGTTGGCCAGGTTTGTTTGGGACTTTATTATCATACATATCACTGTAGCCTATTATTCCTCGGCAGATTGGACAAGTTTCAAGGTTAATACAAATGTTCTGACAAATTGTTATTTTGAAAGTGATTGAAGGAAACGTCCCACTCGAAGCATATGTTTGACCTTTTAGGGGAGGAAAAAGAAGAAAATGCTTGTGAAAGCCTCATGCAGTCTGAGTTCTTTTGACAGCTCTAAATTGTTTGGCGAGCGCTGAGTTGCTCTAAGCACCATAGAGACCAGCATTTCCTTCCGAAGTCCCTCTCCCTCCACTTGGACCTGTCACTTTAAGTAATAATGATAATAATCATAATGTAATAAGAAGTTGCATGTTTTAGCCAGGCCCGGGAGCTCTGTGCATTACCTCATTCAGTGTTCACACTGCACTCCGAGAAGTCACAACTCTTTTCACCTCCATTGTGTAAAAGAGAGAACTGAGGTTTGGAGAAATTAAACGACTTGCTCAAGGTCAAAGTGTTCAAGTGGTGGAACCCAGATGAAAACCCAGGTCTGTCCGTCTCCAAACCACCCAAATATTGCTTGCTCGTCTTCAGCTGTAGCCTCAGGATCCCACAGGTGCTGCTGGAAACTCAAATGCCCACAGCTATTTCCTGGCAGGTTTCCAACTGTCAGTATCTGTATCTCTGCATCTCCGAGGATTTTTTCGGGGTCTGCCCAAGGCTGCATGGCCTGTGCAGAGCAGCCCAGCAGTGCTGGAGAATTAACCCAGGAGGAAGCCCCCAACCAGTGAGTCCTGGGAGTTGGCACATGAACATTCCAGCCCTCGCCCTCGGGTGAGATGATTCTGGGTCCTGTGTTCTCCTCTGTTTCTCAGTGTTTCCTTCCAGGGCTGAGCTCCAGACCCCCACTGTGCTACCTGATTAACGATGCACCTTTTATTGGCCACCTTCTCCTCCCTGTATCACTTCTCTGCAACCTCACTATTGTCCTCAGCACCTCCCAAATGAACTACTTGCACTTAAATCTTGGGCTCAAAGTCACTTCTGGAGTAATCCAAACTGAGACAGGGGCTCCCTGAAAATGCCCTGGAATTAAGCTACCTGGGGCCAGTGGAGGCTGAGAAGGACGAGTGTTGGGCTGACCCACAGGCTGCTCCCAGATGATAACAGTGACTTGTGATAATTCTACCCCCCACCCACCACTTTGTTCCTAACACTAGTGACCCCAGGTTACCTGCCAATCACCCTCATATTGGCAGGAAAGTGCAATTGCAGGGAAAATCTTCCCCGAGGAGAAGTGTTTCATGAGAACTTTTATACCTAGAAGTTATAGACTTAAGGGTTTCAGGGACGCTAAAGAGCACAAACGATTCAGAGAATTTAAACCAAGACCTCTATGTGTGATTTCTCCAAGCCCTCCAAGGCAGCATGCACAGTTATCTATCGCGATCAAGTCCACGCACTCTGCCCTTAGACGCCCTAGTGCCCTTAGACGCACTAGGTCTGAATCCTGGCTCCAGTATTTACAAGCTGTGTGACCTTAGGGGCAAAGTTCTCGATGACTTCATTTCCCCGGTAGTAAAATCATGATAACAGTAATATCTACCACCTGGCTGTGAGCACAGCATAATTCGTATAAAGTGTTTGGACAATGCCTGGCACATGGTAAATGCTAGATAAGAATTACCTATCACTGTTACACTAATATTATCACTAATATTAGTATTATTATTGTTAGCACATGGAGGAAGAGATGGGGAATGAGCACCCAATAAATGTAAGATGCTATTTACCAAGTTGGCATAACTCCCTTCTTGTAGGGCTCGTTTTGCCATTTGTAGAAACTCAGTGCAAATCAGTAATGTTCAAAGTCACCAAGATGCATGAATGTGCTGCAGGACCTGGGTACTGTACATGCCCACCTGTCCAAGGGGCACGTCACAGAATTCCAGATCTGCTGGAAAAGCAAGCTAAGGGAGAGTCTGCCCTGAAGTACTACTTTGATTCCTCAGATAAAGACCCAGTGCTGTCTCACAAGCAAGACCCACCGTGACCGACCTCCCACCCCTGACCTAGCCTACATTTGTTTGTTTGTTTGTTTGAGACAGAGTCTCCCTCTGTCCCCCTGGGTAGAGTGCTGTGGTGTCACTGTAGCTCACTGCAGCCTCAAACTCCTGGGCTCAAGGGATCCTCCTGCCTCGGCCTCCTAAGTAGCTGGGACTATATGCACACACCGCCACACCCAGCTAATTTTTCTATTTTCGGTAGAGACGGGGTCTCACTCCTGCTCAAGCTGGTCTCGAACTCCTGATCTCAAGAGATCCTCCCACCTCAGCCTCCCAGAGCGCTAGGATTACAAGCATGAGCCACTGTACCCAGCCCTACCCAACCTTTATTACATGTCTTTTCTGCTCCCAGGAGCTTCCTCACCCCAGAGCCCCCCAACACAGCACTCTGTCTAAGTCCAGCTTCTTGACAGTTGCTTCTGCCTTTTCCTGCCTTTCCTGGAAACTTTTTTCAAGAGGTCCCCTAGACTTCTTACTGCACAAAATCATTCATTCAACCTGACCCAAGTTCACTTAACCCCTTGTCATCCTTCCCAGCTCTTCGTTCATACCCATTGGGCAATTCATTCTATTTTGTCTAGTGAGAAGGAAAATGCCTGAGGCTTGTCATCAAAAGGCCGAGGCACAAATCTCTTTTACCCCAGCAAAAGCACGGAAGCCCCCAGCCTTGGTGACCAGTCTATTGCTGATCACTCACCAGGGGTGCTGGGCGAGGATACCCGCGGGAGGAACTGGCAGCTGATGGGAGGAGGAGTCACCAAATAGTCCCCTACCTTCCTTGACTCTCAGTAGGACGATTCTGAGACTTGTTCTAGAACAGGTCCAGCAAACCTTTCCTTAAAGGGCCAGATAGTAAATGTAAATATAGATCGTATTTCAGGCTTTGCAAACTGTATGCTTTTTGTCACAACTACATATTTAACACTTCAGACAGTACATAAGCGAATAAGCGTGACTGTGTTCTAATACAATTTTCTTTGCAAATTTTAATATGGACTGTATAATTAGCAGATAATATTACAGAATTACTTTCGGTTTTCTTAGGTATGGTAATTGTACTGTTATGGAGGACACGTGAGTGGAAGGCTGAAGAATATAAGGATGAATATCATAATGGCTACAACTTGCTATCAAATGGCTCATAAGAGAGAGAGTGAACAAATGAGACAAAATGTTAACAATTGGTGAATAAAGATAAAGGGTATAAAATTTTTATCAAATTGTTCTTTTAATTTTTCTGTGGATTTGAAAATATTTCCAAAAGCAAGTTAAGGTAAACTCTGTGTTTGCAATTATATGTCTTCAGAATTTTTTTTCACTGATGAGCAGAAATAAAATGTTGATTTTTCACTAAAAAAAAAAAAAAAAAAATGTTTTTCTTTGCAAAAACAGGCAGGTGGCCCCGACCCTGTTCTAAACCGTCTGAGAAGGTGCCAGGGCCTGGCCCACTGCTCCCGCTCACCGACACACCATTTATCGTCTTTGCTGCCTCCCCGCCTCCGTGTTCTGTCCCCTCCCGCATCTGCTGGGTCTCCGCCCAAATCCTGGCCTTGGTTCTGCTTCTGGGAGAACCCAAGCTGAGACCGAGGGCCTTGAAGGCCACGTAACGGGAGGCTGGTCTCGTGGGGACAGGGGCTGCTCCAGACACAGGGAACGGCGGGCTCAGCCCCGAGCAGGGAGCACTCCCCGCCTTGAGAAGCTGCGGGAGCACGGAGTGGCTGGAGCGCGGGAGGAGGCGGGAATAACAGGGTCACGTGGCCAGAGAGAGAGGGGGGGGCCAGGTCCGGGAACCTTAGGGCCATACTGAGGCCTCAGGTTAGCCCCTGAGGCAGTGGGGAGCCAGCCAGCGTTTGAGAAGTCAGGTGGGGTGAAGTGAGACCTGTGCACCCGCCAGGCTCCAAAGGGGCCACCAGAAGCTCCACCCACCTGCCCTCCATCCCCGGCCCCTGTTAGTGACCCACTCACCCCTCATCACTTAGAATCCAGGAGGGAGATCAAAAACATCAAATGCTGGCGTGGATGTGGAGAGAGAGGAACACTCCTACACTGCTGGTGGGACTGCAAACTAGTTCAACCTCTTTGGAAAGCAATATGGAGATACCTCAAAGCCATACAAGTAGATCTACCATTC
The DNA here is from genome assembly GCA_008750895.1 of Mirza zaza. Classification (NCBI taxonomy): domain Eukaryota; kingdom Metazoa; phylum Chordata; class Mammalia; order Primates; family Cheirogaleidae; genus Mirza; species Mirza zaza. The sequence continues at coordinate 6,619 of VSMD01119021.1, forward strand.
GATCCAGCAATTCCACTACTGGGCATCGACCCAAAAGATCAAAAGTCACTTTATGAAAAAGACACCTGCACTCAAATGTTCATAGCAGCACAATTCACAATTGCAAAGCTGTGGAAACAACCCAAGTGCCCATCAATACATGAGTGGATTAATAAAATGTGGTCTATGTATACCATGGAGTACTACTCAGCTCTAAGACACAATGGTGATATAGCACCTCTTGTATATTCCTGGCTAGAGCTGGAACCCATTCTACTAAGTGAAGTATCTCAGGAATGGAAAAACCAGCACCATATGCACTCGCCAGCAAATTGGTATTAACAGATCAACACCTAAGTGGACATATAGGAGTAACATCTATCGGGTGTCAGGAGGGTGGGAGGGCAGAGGAGGGGATGGGTATATACAAACACCATGAGTGAGATGAGCAACGTTTGGGGGATGGACACGCTTGAAGCTCTTACTCGAGGGGGGAGGGGGGGCATGGCCAATATATGTAACCTTAACACTTGTACCCCCATAATACGCTAAAATAAAAATAAATAAAAAAATAAAACTCTCCCTGAACCCCCCTCCTAGAGTCAGCCTGAGGACCTTTCCTTTGTGCTGCCTCCCTTATGTTCTGACCTAAGCCCCAATAAAGCCTTGTCTGTGACTCAAAAAAAAAAAAAAACATCGCCTTAAAACAGACCCATAAAGAGTTAAGTACCCTCCATCAACAGGGGATAGAGAGGAAAATAACCAATGAAAATACATAATAAAACAATTACAGAACAGGGCCCTGGCGCTCAGGCCCTGCTGGGCTACTGCTTAGACTTGGAGAAGGATTGTGTGGCAAGAGCATTCGATTCTGCTGGCTCCCTGCCAACCACCTCACAAGGCCTACACTTTTTCCTGCTTTGAACCCTTGTCTTGAAGAAGGGATGTTACGAAGTCTTCAGTGAGGAACTCTGGAATAATGGCCCCTTTTCCTGCCCCCAACTCCCCGCTCACCATATAGGAAAGAAAAAAGAAAATGTCACCCTGGTTTTTCCTGTGTTTGTATTTCTTCCAGAAACCCCCTTCTTCTGGGCATGTAGACGCTTCTGAATGTAGCATCGTCTTGAGGGATAGCCAGGGACTGTCGTGGGCTGCAAAGATGTCCATTACCTGGTCTATAAGAATCCACCCCAGTATTTGAACTTGAGGATGGAATGAATACACGAGGACACAGAGAAGCCTCAGAGGACTCTTGGCACTATCACGAGGTTGGTGGTGACCTCTCCTTAGGAGAGGTTTGAGGGGCAGCCACCCTGACCATGTGGAGGACTTCAGTCCAGGTGTGGCAGAGGTAGATCACAGGACAAATGACCACAATTTCTGTGACTAAAGCCACTTGGCCAGAAACCACATGCCTTATGAGCATGTCAGAGGCACCCTTTCCCTCTCGCAGGCTTCTCGGATACTTTGCCTGGACATGTGAGCATGTGTATATTGATGTGCGCGTGTTCACTGGGTTTCTTCTGGAACGTTCTAAGGAAACGGTACTGCTCCTCCAAGTAGCATCAGGGATGACTTATTTGTAGACCCAAAGGGAAGCCCAGCCATCACAATATCTTCAACAGAGGTATCACTTGCATTCTGAAGTTGAATAGACCTTTCCAATTTTTTTCTTTTCTTTCTTCTACATTTCTGACAATGGTGAACTGAATGCATCCATCAGCCAAGTAGTCAGGGGAATCATAAATCCCACAAAGCCAGGAGCACCTCTTTGGTTAATGTTTGAGGTAGATTTCTTCTGCTTGCAACTGACAGAAAATCCATCTCATACCTGCTTAAGCACAAAGGAAATGATTAGGCAAACGCCACTAAGAAGACTGGGGGTAAGGCTGGCTGCACGTGCTGCTTGATTCTTTCTTTTGTACTAAATGGGAAATACACTACTTATTATTTTTTAAGTCACTTCAGGATTTTTTTTAAATAATTGCTTTATATACAGGAAGACATTACCAAAATTTATCACTTACTGGCAGTGGCTTTGAAATATTTTTTGACCCCCAATAGCAAATATATTTCATTGTAACCCATTTATTCTTTTTCTTTCTACTTTAGTTTTTAATATTGGTGATGACCATTGAATTTATTTTCACAACTCAACAATGGGTCATAACCCACTGTTTGGAAAGCACTGTCCTAAATATTCTGATCACACTTTGCTACTGAAGTAGGAAAAGGGGGAGGGTAATGTGTCAGGAAACTGAGGAGTCTCAGTTTCTCTCTCTTTCAGCTGAGTCTTGGCTGTGTGTGGGCTTCATCCTTTGGTTCCACCAAAGGATGAATAGGCCAAGATGGTACCTGTTGTTCTAGACCCTATATCCTCTCTGCTTTCATGCCAGAGGCCTGTGACTCTCCCAGCACCCTCAGTAAAAACCCCATCAATCTCATTAGCTTTGATTTTGTTTTCTGTGGGCTTCGATTAAATCAAGCCTCATCCCTGAACCGATTGCTGTGACCAGAAGCATCTTATTTGCAGACTGGCCTTGAGGTTGTGCTGCAACCATGACGATGCATGGAGCTCTATCCAAGCTCATGAGCTGAACGTGGGGGAAGGAAGGTCAGGGCATGCTAACAGAAGAATGGTAAAGGGGAACAGACCTGCAAACATGACATATGTCCTCTACAGGGTTAGGCCTAATCAAGTGCAACTGGCAATTAGCTTGCGATTGGCAAATGGGACTTCCCCACATGTGGCCCTTCCTGACTCACCAGTGCCAGGGGTAATTTTACCAGAAGTTTCTTTGCATAATAGGTGATAAAGCTTAAGGTACAAATGTCTCTAGGAGAGATGAGTCGATTCAGACTAAAGTGTAAATGATTGATGCAAAAAATATTTTTGATTGTGGTGGAAGGAAAAATGTATCTGTCTTAGTCCATTTGAGCTGCTATAACAAAATGCCATAAACTAGGTGGCCTATAAGCAACAGAAATTTGTTTCTTACTATTCAGGAGGCTGTAAAGTCCAAGATCAAGGCAAGGGCAAATGCAGTGTGTAGGAAGGCCCATTCCTGAGAGAGGGCCATCTTCTCTCACATAGTGGAAAGGCGAGAGATCTCTCTGGAGTCTCTTTTATAAAGACATTAATCCCATTTATGAGGGCTGCCCTTGCATGACCTAACCACCTCCCAAAGGCCCTACCTTCTAATACCGTTGCCTTGGGGGTTAGGATTTCAACATATGAGCTGAGGCAGGGGGGACACAAACATTCAGATCATAGCAGTGTCATGGGAGGATTCATGCAGTGGAGAGGAGGGAGAAATAGATAAGAGAGATGCAAAGAAGAGAAAAAACATTCCCATCATAATTTGACCTGCTCTAGTGTACTGGAGAAACCATCATATTTTAAAATAAATTCAAAGGGAGCTTCCACATTGTACAAAGAAAGCTCTTCTTACTAGTAGGAGTAGAAGGAGGAAATGGAAAATACCTTCCTTGCCCTCAGAAGAATTGCAATTTACTTGGAAAACAGAATATATGGTCTAAAATCAGGACTACCACTTATTGTAGTGGAGCTTGCACCATGAATGATGTCCCCTACAATTGTGCATAGTACAGTCTGTAAAACCAAAACAGTGGCACTGCAAAGATGCCTTAAAGTAAATCATCAGCAAATCTAAGTAAATTTAGGGACGCATTCCCCAAATTGTGTTCTGTGTCATAATAATTCTTCAGGATTACAATAGGTACTATATAATAAAAAAGTTTATTGAATTAAAAATTTTGAGAAATGCCAAGTTCAAAAGTCCCTTATTGGAGGACTTCTCCAAGGGTTTAGTGTGTGAACATGTGCAGTTGGTCTCCAAGAAAGGAGCATAGAATACAGCACTTTCCAAATAGACTTGCTGATTGAGTTATGTGCAATAAAACCACACTTTGCAAAAATCTTACTCAGTGCACAGTGAATGACGGGTATCTTTCCTCTTTCAAGGCTTGGTTACGTGCATTCAGCAACTCATTATTGAGCACCTACTCTATGCCACGCACTGCACCAGGTGTTGGAGATATATCTGTTACGAACAACACAGACAACTTTCATGCCTCTGGTGTTTACAAAAATTTATTGAGGTCAAGGCCAAGATTATAACCAAGAACACAGAGGCAAAAAGATTCTAGTTTAGCCCTCCCAATGCTGACAATGTAGGGAAGACATGAACCTACTGATGAAAATTTGCATATAATAATCGTAAGGGCTGATATGGATATTTATGCAAAGTGAAATGAGAACATACAGAAAGAGGGCTACACTTGGGTGGGTGTGGTTTTATTAAGAGGAGGCTTCATCCAAGAGGTAGTATATGAACTGAGCCTTAAAAGATGAAGAAACAAAGCACCAAAGAAGTGAAGTGACACTAGATCCACATGATTTAGTAGTGGCATATGCAGAAGGAAAAAACGCTAGGACTCCTGGAGGAGCAGCAGCCAAAGCTGACTTCTCTGGGGTTTTTGAGTGGAGCTTTGGCTCCTTTTAAAGTTAAAAACATTAAGAGAGGGGAGATGTGAGCCAGTTCAAGAGAGCTGCCACACGACAGCTAAGTCTGTGTGCATCTGGTAAGCCCCATGCAGAGCTGAGCAGCTCTGACACTCATTGGTCTTAGCCAAAGAACAATCTTGTTTCCAAGGTGTGCTTGCTGGCAATTCATATTACACCTTCCACTTGAACAGAGAAGCTGGGACTGATGCCAAACTCACTGTAAGCCACTCTGGTCCTTAAAATGGTACTTACGGGGCTGTAGGAAATCTAAACTGGATCATTCACTCAAGACAGAAGAGCTATCATAACCGTAAAATTCTCATTCAGCTCAATTCAATCAGCAGTAACAAAGGGACTAATTTTTGCCAGCTCTGCCACTAATCAATTTTTTAAAATTATTATAGATGGATAGATATATTATAGATATACAGATAGATGTGGATGTGATATATGCACATGTATATACCCAAATCATAAGTATACAGCTTAATAAATTATTACAAACTGAACACACCTGTGTAAGCAGCACCCAGATCAAAAAATTGGCCATAACCAACACCATAGAAGCCCACTCCACTCTCAGCCCCCACCTGGCCTTATGTTTCCTTTTAACCACTCCCCCTAAGGTAACCACTGTCTTTGCTTTCAACAGCATGGATTAGTTTTGCCTGTTTTGTGTTCTATACAAAATGGATCAAACAGCATATACTTTTGTGTGGCATCTTCTTTTAATCCTTATGCTTGTGAGATTCATTCATAGTGTTGCATGTAACTGTAGATTATCATTCCTACCAATGCATAGTATTCCATTGTGTGACTATACCACCCTTAACTTACCTGCACCACTGTGGTTGGGCATTTGAGTAGTTTCTACTTTTTGGCTACTACACAGTGTGCTCTTATAAACACTTTAGTACATATCTTTGATGATCACACATATGGATTTCTCTTGAGTATATTTCCAGGAGTGGAACTTCTGTGTCGTGGGATGTATGTAAATTCAGCTTTATTGTCCAACAGTTTTCCAAAGTGGTTATATCAATTTACATTCTAACTAGCAGTGTTCCAGTTGACCCATGTGTTTAGAAGCTCTTGGCATTTTCTGTCTTTTCCATTTTAGCCATCTGGACAGTGTGTACGTGGTATTGCATTGTGGTTTTCATCTGTGTATCCTGGATGGCTAGTGAGATGTGTCATTTTTGCATATGTTTATTGGTTGTTTGAATACTCTCTTTTGTGAATTATCTATTCAAGTGTTTTGCTCATTTTTCTATTAGGTTATCTTTCTCTTTCATATTGATTTATAGGAGTTTTAAGTATATTTTAGATATGAGTGTTTCATGAATATACATGTTTGGGGGGCTGCCTTTTCACCTGATTGTGCCTTTTGATGGATGGACATTTTCAATCTTAATTCACTCCAATTTAGCAATTGTTTTTCTTTCACGTTCAGGATGTTTTGTGCCCTGTTTAAGGAACCTTTATCTACTGCAAGGTCATAGATATTTTCTCCTATTTCTCTCTAAAAGCTTTATTATGTTGCCTTTCATGCTTAGGTCTGAAATCTATCTGGAATTAATATTTTTTGTATGGTGTGAAGTGAGGGTCAAAATACACTTTTTTCACGTGAATATCCAATTTACACCTGACAAGTTTTAATACTGAGGTAAGACCAGCAGATTCTTCTTTTAAACAAACCAGCATGGGATAGAGAGATTCTGGTTAATCTGGAACATACTATTAAAGCAGAAAGAGAAGAGTCCTCATATTAATATTTATATGATTGTACTTAGGGCTTTGTGTAACTGTCCTTCAAAATGATGTAAAATCTACCTTTCTAATCTAATGACTTATCATTTTCCACACAAAGCATAAAACCCAATGACTAATTGTGGCTACTCCATCATAATATGCCTTGTCATGGCGCCATGCTTTTGCACATGAGGCTCTCTGCCTGGGATACCTTCCCTGTCTCCTGTTTACCATCTGTTACTCCTTCAAGCCTGTTCTCCAACACTCCCCTGTCTATGAAGAGGGCCCTGACTCTGGTTACTTTCCTCCATAATATATTTTACCTGTTCCTGTGGGAACAATTATTTCACCCAGTTCTAATTATGTCTGTGCCTCACTTCCATTTCCCATGAGCTCTTTGAGGGCAAATACTGTGGCTTATCTTGGGTCTCCACCATTCACCAGCATCTAGCCCATATAAAAATTTGATGTGTTTTCATTTGATTAATGTTAAATAAGTCAGAGTAGTGGGAATGCCATCAATTGAGGCCTTGGAAGATGGAAATAAGACTACTCCATGTCTTAGAAAGTAGAAAAAGATGATAAATACAAGGTATATGGCAACATCACCCATTTTGAATAAAAGAGAAAACTAAGAGGACTGGGGGATAAACGTTTATATCAGACACAAAGGAGGAGAAAAAAAGGAAAGAGACTGCTACTTTTATCAATGATGGAGTAACTGGTATTGGACTTGTCCACCCACCATAAATTGCTATAAAACTGAATAAAACATGCAAGACAATTATTAATATTTTTAAATATTGGATGATATGCAGCATAGGAACATAAAAAAGAAGGAATATAAATGAGGTGAACCCCATGTTTGCTGTACTCTCTGTATGGGACAGTTTCGTGATCGTGGTACAGGAAGATGAAGCTATAGCAAAACACGATAGCCCTGCTGCAAGGAGACAGAGGCTAGACCTTGAGACCAATGAAGCAGCTGCCACTTGCAGGGCAGGGTTCTGGGGAGGAAGCTCCTTCACAAAGAGAGGGGCTCTGGAAGTTTGTACGAGTTGGTCAAGGCTAGGCTACCTTGAACAAGGCAAGTCATCACAAGGCCTGGCAGAGAACAATTACTATGGCTTTGAGAGTGAAGTAGAGATACTCAAGGTCACAAGGAAGTTAATTGCCAGTACAAAACTCAACAGTCTTTAAAGGAAGACAACATAATTCAACCACCTTAAAATATATCATCAGCTATGTATGTCCAGCATACAATTTTTAAAAATTAGACAGGTGAAGAAACAAGAAACTGACACATAATTAAGAAGAAAGTCATCAGTAGAAACAGGCATTGAGATGACTCAGATGTTTGAATAACAGGCAAGGACCTTAAATCAGGGGTTATAAATATGTTCAAAGACTTAAAGGAAAATATGTTCTTACTGAATTAATAGATAGGTAATCTCCTTAGGGTGAGCGTGTGGGGGTGGGAAGCCATAAGAAAACTAAATGGAAATTCTATAAATGAAAAGTACAATATCCGAAACAGAAAATTCACTGAATGGGCTAGACAATAGAGATAATAGAAAAAATGCTCACTGACCTTTAAAACACAGCAAATCTAATAATTCAATGAGATCAACTATTTTATTTTTGCAAGTTACACATTCGATAAAGGGCTGATAACTAGAATCTATTTAGAACTCAGGATAATCAGCAAGAAAAAAATCAAACAACCCTATCAAAAAGTGAGCAAAGGACATGAACAGAAACTTTTCAAAAGAAGACAGAATAATGGTCAGCAAACATATGAAAACAGCTCAACATCTCTAATCATCAGGGAAATGCAAATCAAAACCACAGTGAGATATCACTTATTTCCAGTGAGAATGGCCTTTATCAAAAAATCCCAAAACAATAAATTGGCATGGATATGGAGAGAGAGGAACACTCCTACACTGCTGGTGGGACTGCAAACTCGTGCAACCTCGGTGGAAAGCAATATGGGGATACCTTAAAGCAATACAAGTAAATCTACCATTTGATCCAGCAATTCCACTACTGGGCATCTACCCAAAAGAACAAGAGACATTTTATTAAAAAGACATCTGCACTCGAATGTTTATAGCAGCACAATTCACGATTGCAAAGATGAGGAAACAGTCCAGGTGCCCATCGATACATTAGTGGATTAATAAAATGTGGTATATGTATACCATCGAGTACTCTTCAGCTGTAAGAAACAATGTTGATATAGCACCTCTTGTATATTCCTGGATAGAGCTGGAACCCATTCTACTAAGTGAAGTATCCCAAGAATGGAAAAATAAACACCACACATACTCACCAGCAAACTGGTTTCACTGATCAACACCTAAGTGGACATATAGGAATAACATTTATCTGGCGTTGGGCAGATGGGAGGGGCAAGGAAGGGATGGGTGTATACAAACATAATGAGTGTGATGTGCACCGTCTGGGGGATGGACACACTTGAAGCTCTGACTCCGGTGGGGAGGGTGATGGAAAGGCAACACGCATAACCTAAACATTTGTGCCCCATAATATGCTGAAATAAAAAAATTTAAAATAAAATCAGACCAGGCGCAGTGGCTCATGCCTGTAATCCTAGCACTCTGGGAGGCCGAGGCGGGCTGATCATTCGAGGTCAGGAGTTCGAAACCAGCCTGAGCAAGAGCGAGACCCCACCTCCACTAAAAATAGAAAGAAATTAGCTGGACAACTAAAAATATATATAGAAAAAATTAGCCGGGCATGGTGGCGCATGCCTGTAGTCCCAGCTACTTGGGAGGCTGAGGCAGGAGGATCGCTTGAGCCCAGGAGTTTGAGGTTGCTGTGAGTGAGACTGACGCCATGGCACTCTAGCCCGGGCAATAGAGTGAGACTCTATCTCAAAAAAAAAAAAAAAAACTCACTAATTGAAAGAATTAATAGAGCCTTGGTGGCCTATGGGACAGTAACAAACAGTGTGATGTGGCACAAGTGTGATCAGAGTGGAGGGAAGGAAGGAGAGATTGAAAACAAGGCAGAAAAGTAACAGTGTAAAATTTCCTAAATTTCATGAAAAACAGATTTAAGAAGCTCAAAAAACCCTATGCAGGATAAATACAGAGAACCCACAACTAGGAAAATCATACTCAAACTCCTGAATATAAAAAATAAAAAAATAAATTTCCTGAAACAGCTAAAAAAAAGTGACATATTACATTGAGAGAAATGATGATATGAAGGTTTGCCAACTTCTTATGAAAAACAGTGGTAGTCGGAAGACAATAAAATAACATCTTCAGAGCACAGAGAGAAAAACACTGTCAAACCACAATTTTACCTGCAGCAAAATATATCCTTTAAAAATTAGGATGAAATAAAGACACTGTCGTGTAAATGAAAGCTGAGTTTGTCAGCAACATGTCTGCACTACAAGAAACGCTAAAGGAAATTCTTCAGGCTGGGTGGACACAAGCCACAGAAAAGCTCAGATCTGTAGGAAGGAAGGAAGAGTAACAGAAATGGTGAATATGAGGATAAATATAAAAGAATAGATTTTTTTCTTCTCTTAATTTCCTTAGAAATTAAAAGGTGGAGGGAAAAATGAAGAGAGAGGAGTGAAGAAGTAAAAACCACAATCAGTGGGACTTAGAATTAAATCCCAGCTCTGCTACTTATAAACCGTATGAGCATAGACAAGTTGCTCAACTTCTCTGAGCCATTTTCTTCATCCATTGCTGGGTTAATAACACTTACCTGCGTGTGGTTGTTAAAAAAAAAAAAACTGGGAGGAACCTACATAAAGTGCTTAGCATGGTGCTGGGGGCACAGTGGGCGCTCGTGAAAGGAGCTGTCACTGCTGCGTCAGGAATCACATAAGCGTCAAAAATTGAAGTTCAGAACCGTCTTGTCTAATGCAAGTGTGTCCACAGTTTTAATAACCTTTCCTTTCTTTTCCATTTCTCTTTCTTTTGCAAATAAAAATCATAAATGCTCGTAGTGTTCACGTTGGTTTGATCATCTTAGGTCTACGGATTCAGAGGCATTAAGTTTCAGAACCATCAATCATTTCAAGTATTTCAAATCCCAGTGCTGTGTGCTTCATCTAAAAATCTCCAGAAAGCGTGTGCCTCGGATGCAAGTGGATTTTAAAGTATGCGGGAACTTTTGTCAACAGGACTGAAATAGCAGAGCATTTCCCAAACTTCAGTCTTTTGCTTATGATTTGCATAAACGTTGCCATTATTTACTCAATATCTTTAAATGACTCACTTATTTTTTTGTATTTAAATTAAAATTTCAAAAGGCAACGTGGGACACTACTATATATGGAGTACCAATATCATTGGCCATAAATTGAAAACAAACATTTAAAAATTGAATATGTGCAAAACAATGTTGTTACAATCTAGCTACAAACTGTTGCTTTCCCAGGAGGACTCAGCCCAAGCTTGCTCTGTCTTTGTTGAGAGAAAGAGAAAGAGCTTGAGAGAAATTGATTTGCAAGTGTTACAGAGGTGTTAAAACATACTAGCACATAACTGAGACTTTTTCCTGGTTGGAATCATAAGGAATAAAATAATTTAAAAGGGAATAACTTTCTCAATGTGCAGTTCAATTTCATTAATATTCTGTTTCTAAGCTTTTATTCTCTCATATATAAAAAAATGGAGATAATAATAGCATCTACTGCAGGTTTGGAATATAGGATAGGGAAAATAATTTATGTCAGGCTCTTAGCACAGTTCCAGGTATATAGACGACACTCAAGAAATATTAGATACAATTTAAAGTATTAAATATGCACTCAAGGCTCACATTCTTCTTGTTCATGGGGAAAACACAGATGGGCTTCTTGTCATTTACCTTTTCCATATGCACATTAAGATTGGAGGATTCCTCTAAGGAGGAAGTCATGATGGTCTAGAAGCTTGTTAGTAGAATTTTTTAATTTTAAAATTTCTGGACGATCATTTAAAGTTGAAATACGATTATTTAAACTTGGAACTCAGAAAACAATACCCCAAAATGAAGGGCTCAGAAGCAGCCAAAGAAGCAAAAGTTTTTCTCTGAACTTCTCCTGCGTTCCTGCCTATCAGTCCCATTCTCCCCTGAGGGCAGCCCTAGAAATTAGACTCCCTCTTCCCCAAGGCAGGAACAAACACACTAGCACCCACTTTTCCCCAAAGCCAGCCACAGAACTTAAAATTATTCTGTGTAAAACTGGCCATAAAGAAATTATCTGACCTACCTTATTTGACCATAGGTCATAGGGCCCATGCACCCATGCAGAGAGGGTCCTGCCCACACCCAGAAAGCAGGATGCTGCTCAGAAAAGCCAAGAAGGATCTAGACAGACAGCCTTGCTGGGCTTCCCAACTCAGTCTGTGATCACACCCTTTTTGTCCAGTCATATTTCTACATGGCTGCCTATACTTTATTGAACCTAAGCATGAAAATGGTCAACTTCCCCTGTATCTGTGGGCCTTCATTCTGAAGGCTCTTGTTTACACACACTGAATAAATGTGTGTGTCTTTTCTCTTATTAATCAATCTGCCTCATGTCAGTGATTTTCAGTGAACCTCTCAGGGGCCAAGGGCCTTGGCCCCCCTTTACTAAAAGACACTTAAAAACTAGCATTCCTAGTCACATGGGTTTCTGCCTCCATTATTCTACTCTGTTACTCTCCATGTCTTCTTTTTCAGCTTCTCTCTGCCTTTCTTTCTCTCTCTCTTTCTCAGACTGTCTCTCATACACATACACACACACACACACACACAACACAGCCCACCACCACAGTGAACACTCAATTAAGAGTCGCATAATATGTCTTCTTTAAAGATGGAAGCCCCAGGTCTATCTCATTTTCAAAATAACTTAGAATAGAGAAAGTATGACTGCGTAACACTGCTCATTTCACTAGTCTAATAATAATAAAAAGTTTGATTCTACTAAAAATAATTTCTAGTAACAAATTAAAGAAAACTTTTTAGTAAATTTGAATTTAGGAAAACTTTAAAAAATGGAACTAGAAACTTCTAGAAATAATGATATATTTACTCCTGGTGGAAAACTCTAAAGCTCACTACATTAATATTGTATCTTTTTCTTCCACTGATGTGAGCTATTAATTAATTGCACATTTTGCTCTTGAAAACAATAAAGAACAAACAACATAAAAAGAGGAAGTTGTCAAATCGTCACCATACATCAGACAAAATGTTTTTTTTAACTTTCATTAGATATTTACCATCCATCAAATATGTTAATATTTATGGAGTGTTTATGGAAGAAATCTGTTAGAATTAATAAATAATAAAGCTAATATTTAAAAAAGAAGAATTTCACCATTAAGTTGCCTATACTTTAATATAGCAATTAAAAAAAAACAGAAAAGCATTAAGCAGACAGATTATATTTCATTATTCAGAATAACTCACTACCCCCAAAGCATTTTTTTAGGAATGAAATAAAATGTTTGGCAACTCCAACTTCTAGGAATCTTTTCATCCATCTGTATGAGGCCATAGATGATTAGGTATATATAGAAATTCATGAAGAGAGATTTTCTTTTCCCCTGATTTGAGCTCAAGATGTTATATTTGTTAATATATTATTCGGAATTATACTCTCTATATTACAAACTGAGACTGATTTTCTTACTTTGTGCTCCTTTACCAGGTTTTAGTATTAGGATTATGTGAACTTCTTGAAATTGATTGGAAGTTACTTCTATTTCTATTACTAAGTAACATGTTGACCAAATATTGCCTGGCTTTGTCCAAGAGATGCAAATTCTTCTACTGGTAAAAAAATTCCTGGAAAAGAGAGGGGATATATAATATTTAAATTTTTTCAGCATAAAAAGATAAGGAAATAAAAATATTAAAATTTATCGATGCAAACTTTTTCTGTAGTAGAGGAGTGATAAAAGGATAAAGGTATGTCACCATATATCAGCAGACCTGAGCTCTGGTTAACATTAGTTTTTCCTCTTCTTTGACTCAAAAATATAGTCTCTCTTTCTCCAGGTTATTGAAGTCTTGTTTTAGTGATAACTAGTTCCAAGGGATAAGGGAGTTAGCTTTCTGTACAAAACTCAATGTTTTCAAACCTCTGTTTTAAAAAACGAACTGGACTGAATTGCAGAAGTAATATGATTGAATATACTGAAGTTTGTGAGTCATATAGGTAAAAAAAAGAGAAAAAATCACAATTTGGTCCAAAATAGTCACTTCGTGAACACATATCATCTATACGTTGCTGAGAAAGGAATAGTAATTTTGATACTAGCCAGTGCTTACATTGTTTTTGTTTTTGTTTTGGATTTTTGACTTTAGCTAACAACTTGCCAAGTTACTTTACAAATGCATTGGACTAATTTTTACTGGTTTGAGCAAAGTATAAGTTTTGCAAGTTTTTTGTTGTTTCAAAATTTTACTAGAATTAAATATTTGAAATAAGTTCCTTATAGATAGCATCTGTTGGATGGCATTTTTAAAATTCATTCGGTCAATCTCTTTTAGTTGGTGTATTTAGATCATTTGTATTTAAGGTAATTATTAATATGTCAGGCATTAAGTCTGTTCCAAATATGTTCATAAATGTTATTTCAAGATATTAATGTGAGATCGAGGGTTAAGAGAAATAGTCTCCTGAACAATCAATTAACAACTTTAGACTGAGTGATAAACTACATTGTACTGTTCATCAATAGAGTAGGCTTCACCTCGCTATGCCCTGACATTACAACCTTGGCTCATATTGTGAGATATTTTCAGAAATTGCTAAACAAACCCACTATTTTATTTATTATAAAGAGGTTTTTAATATATCATCCACTATATTCAGTCCCCACTCTATAAATGGCAAATTAAAACTTTATTTTAAGCCTTCAAGAAAGCTTTATGTCTCCCGAGGAATAAGAATACATTTTTTATGGGAAAAATGATTTCAGAAATAGTAATACTTCACTTTTTTCTTTGACTTCCAGGAAGCTCATCATCAATTTTTAATCTTAAAGTTATAATCTTATAATTAATTTACCACCTCTACACTTTATGTTATTGTGATTTTATATTTTACTTCACATGTTATAAATGTCACAAGACTGTCATTATTGTTGCTAACTTTAAACAATCATCTTTTACATATACTCACATATGTATCTTTTTGAGAGTTCTTTGTTCTTTCTTGCAGTAACATCCTTTCAATTGGAAATGTTTTCCTTCAGCCCGAAGAACTTTTTTATCCTTTTACCTGCTGATGATCATGTGGATTTTTTCTAAGTTTTGTTTATTATGAACTAAGCTGCTATGAACATTTGTGATCTTTCTTGAGACATGTTTTCTTTTCTCTTGAGTAACTATCTAAGAGTGGAAATGCCGGGTCTGATGATAAGTATTAATAATTGTATGTTTAATATATTAAAAAGTACTAAAGTGTTCTCCAGAATTTTTGTGCCATTTTATACTCCCACCAGCAATGCATGGGCATTGCAGTTGTAGAGTGTCTTCACCAACCCTTGATAGTGTTAGTCTTTTTAATTTTAGCCATTCTAATGAATTAGTGATTTTGATTTGTATTTTCCTAACAACTAATAAAGTTGAGCAATTTCTCATGTGTCTATTAGTCATTTGTATGTATTCTTTTGTAAAATGTATGTTGAAATATTTTGCCCACTTTATATTGGATTCTTTCTCTTCTTATTATTGAATTGTACAAGTTCTTTATATATTCTGGATCTAAGCCCTTTGTCAGATATATTGTGATTATTTTACTTCAGTATTCAGTTTGTCTTTACACTTTCATAACAGTATTTTTTGAAGAGCAGAAATTTCCCCTTCACTTTTGAAGAATTTTTTTTTTTTTGCTAGGTGTAGAATGATAAATTGGCAGATTATTTTTTCCTTTCCTCATATTGAAGATGTTATTCTATTATCTTTTGACTTCCATAGCTTTGACTAAGAAGTCAGCCATAATTCTTAATGTTTCTTAAACATTAAGAATTTTGTCTTTACACTTTCATAGCAATATCTTTTGGGGAGCAGAAATTTCCCCTTCACTTTTGAAGAATATTTTGCTAGGTGTAGAATGCTAAGTGAAGGTTATATGTCCTTTATTCTGTCTTCCTGTTCTTCTTTTTTTTTTTACTTAATATGTTTCTTCTCTCTTTTTTTTTTTTTTTTTTCTAACAGTCTGAGCCCCTGGTAAACAGATCTTTCTCAGGCTGGTTTGTTGCACTTGTCTATTTACCAGCATAAGTGGGCTAGAGGATACCAATGCCTGTTCTCTTAATCTTTGTTTGCTTTCAGCAGATTGACTGCAATGTGGCAAAGTGTCATTTCTTTGTACTTATCTTGCTTGGAGTTTGCTGAGCTTCTTGAATCCATGGATTGATATCTTTTATAAATTTTGGAAAATTCCTAGTCAATAAAGATATCTTTAGTATTAACTTCTGTCCCATTTCCTTTCCGCCCTCCTTCTGAATTTCCTATAAAATATATGTTAGACCAGTTGACAATGGTCTATGTGTCTGTTCCTGCTTTGTCTTTTCTTTCTCTCTATGGTCCAGTTTAGATGATTTCCTTTAACCTGTCTTCAAGTTTACTAATTCTTTTCTGTTGTTTCCAACGTGCTATTAAGTCCATCTATTAAATTTGTAATTTCAAATATTGTACTATTTAGTTCTAGACTTTTTAGATATTTTGTTTCTTAACTGAAATTCCCTATTGAATTCTTTCCATTCATTTCTCCACACTTTTCTCACTTCTCTTTAACCACTTCGGGACCAGCGTCAACTATAGTTGACAGCCACGGAAGAACATGCACAGCAACTTCAGCTGACAGCCGTGATATGAAGGTGCACAGCTGAGCGTTAACTTTAGCATTAATAACAAAATTTGACTTTTCTAATTTTTCATTTAGCAAAATAAAATTGTGAACATTTAAAAATAACATAATGTAAACATATATGTATATGTTACCTATTCTGATTTACATTACAAGTAAAGCTGCCTGTAAAGTAAGACAAGCTTTCAGTGCTTTAAAGCTTTCCTCATCACACAAGAGCAAAAACAGATTCGTTGTCAATGCATAGCACAAACTATTGTGCAGACTCTGAGTGCCAGCAGTGGCAAAGTTTTGTGGCCATTGAGCATGGTCCCAAAGTTGTTAACATATTATGATCACTATTTTAAAATATTTATTTGCTAATTCCAAATGTGGGTCTGCTTCTACTGCCTATTTTTTCTCTTGATTGTGGACTACATTTTCCTGCTCCTTCTCATGTGTCATACTTTTATTACATGCCACAAGTTCACATGAAAGAACTTAGAGACTCTGGTTAATATTAAGGCATCTCCTTTCCATTGTCAAAGAGATTGGTTGAGGGGCTGATCACCTTGATTCAATTAGCAATTGTACCAGGTTATGGCTGGGTTGCTGCTAAATTAGTTATGGTCTACCTCTGATTTCAACTGTCTTGAAGGTAGAGACCTGCCTCATGTTTATCATTGTCCTCTTTCTTTAGTAGAATTTTTACTTCTAGGCATTATGAGACTGTGAGTGATTTCACTTTCCATTTTCAGCCCAGTTACCAGCCTCTCTTGCTGCGCTAGTTCCCAGCAAATGTCCTATAGAGGAAAATCAACGGACAGAGAAAACTGGTTTCTTGACCCAGACCACTTTTATTAACCGTATTATCTTACTATGGTTTATTTGTATTAACTTACCCCAGTTCTTATCTTCTTTTATATCTATATTTCCCAAGGCCTTGATTTTTCTCTATTATATTTTATTTCTTACATTTAAGTTGCTTCAAATTTTTGTTAACTAAGACATGGCCTAAATATATAAATAAATGAAGTTAATCTAAAGTACTCCATTAATTGTATCACCCCAATGTGTGTTTTTAAGGTTGTTTTTTAAGGTCTTCAGTCTTCTCTGAGAAATCATAGTTAAAGATAGTTTTTTTTAATCAACCTTGATTTTTCAAGATTATTGTTGAAGTCTCAAGAGTATACAAGAACCAACACTCAATTTATATGTAGAATCTACAGTGGATGGGCAGTTGTTGGCTACTGATTAAATTCATTTTTCTAAAACTGTCTTTTTAATGAGAAAAATGAAGGAAATAAAATGGGACATTTAAAGACTAATAGAAATTTTGAATATAATAACCACTGACAAAAGTCAATTAAAAAGTCTCTTAAAAATTTTAATAGAAATAAATGAGAATGTTCAAATGGCAGGCACCCAAAGGAAAGAAGGACATTTCTTAAGTTTAACTATTGCGTTACTCCTAAGCATTTTCCCTGAATCAAAGAAAAATCTTCCAAATTTTATAAAAGTTTTGTAATGATCCCCGAGTTTATCAACATATAAAGATGAATTAATATTGCTTCCTGTTTGTTCCTAATTAAACATCCTTTTACCATCACACAGTCCCATAATGCATTTGGAATCACATGCCCATGTTGCCCATGTTTCACCATGAAGAAATGGTAAAAAATCACAGCAGAAAGTTATTTTCAATTAACCAAGGAGGTTTGTAAAAGAAAATCGGAGCACTTGTTGAAACTACACCATCCACATCTCTAGGACACCTCTTTTAAAACCACCACTTTACATTTCTAGGTTTTTCCAAGACCTATAAAGTCTGATGATACTTACAAAATGTTCAAAGATCATGAAAAAAACTACTCCAGAATCTGGTGGGCTTTATTTAAGGGCAAGGACATGCCCTTAAATGCCATATATGTCCAGGTATGTTCAAGGCACAGTGTTCCCTACACTGTCCAGGTACAATGTTTGCCAGATTTCCATCTCAGAGTAGGGAAAACTGTGGCTGCAGGGGAGGTAAAGTATGTAGGGCAGCAGTAATAAAGAAGGTCTTCATGAGGGTTTTTGTGTTCAATGACTTTTTTGCCTGCTTAGAATTCAAATACAGTAACAGTAATCTGTTTCCTTTGCCAATAATTGCTTAAGCACTCATCTGCTTATTTTAAAAGGGAGTCCAGTGTCTTCTTCTAAAGACTGTTATTCAGTTGTCTATGAAAACCAGGGACTTATTTAGAAGCATGAGAAAGCCAGATAAATCCTCTTGCCACATGGAAACACAGTGTCACTTTTTGTTTTTGTTTTTGTTTTTTTTGAGACAGGGTCTTGCTCTGTCTCCCAGGCTAGAGCGCAGTAGCATTATCATAGCTCCCTGCAACCTCAAACTCCTGGACTCTAGCAATCCTTCTGCCTCAGCCTCCAGAGCAGCTAGGACTAAAGATGTGTGCCACCACATCCAGATAATTTTTCTATTGTTTATAGAGATAGGATCTCACTCTTGCTCAGGCTGGTCTCAAACTCCTGGCCTCAAGCAATCCTCATGCCTCAAACTCCCAAAGTGCTAGGATTACAGGCATGAGCCACCATGCCTGGCCACAGTTTCAGTCGTAAACATCTGTCCTGTACAATGTACCTGTCTTGCAGCAAGATTGTGTAGGATACACATGTGAGCAAAACACCAAGCTCATAGGTGATCTTGCTTCAGGGTGAGTTACACCTGCAGACCTCGTGTTGGATTATCCAAGTTTATTGGACAGGTTCTAGCAATGGTGCACCTCAAAGGTGGTTGTATCTAGAAGTGTTCTAGAGTATGACTCCATCCCAGGGAACTTAATGGCCCAAATGCCATCTCTTTCCTCCCTACATGTTCTTTGGGAGGAAGAAATCCTGCAATATCTGTCCCAGGGAAGTGCCTGCTTACCTATGTTTACATAACCACAGCAAGCCTTCAAGGAGAGAGTTTTTGCATCCATCTAGACAGGGAAGTGGCTGAAAGTTTCACTTACAGAAATTGGCCTTTGATGTTCCCACCCCTCCTAATGAAATACACCCTTCCCAAAAAAGCTTTGTTCTGTAGGGTCCTGTCTTGGCCCTCTTCCCTTCTCAGTCTGTATACTCTCCCTGGTCAGTTCCATCCGGTACTGTTTGACGTATGTGTGTGGGTAACTCCCAAATCTGACTCTCCATCCAGAGCCCTGTCCTCAGCTTCAGGTGTATGCACCTAACCCTTCTCGATACTTCCACCTGCATATCTCACAGACATCTCAAACTCACCACGAATGAACTCATTGTTCCCATCCTTATACCTGCTCCTCCTCTTGCATTTTTCAGCATCAATCCATGGCACCAAGGTCTATCCATGGAGTGAGACAGAAAGCCAGGAGCCATCCTGGATAGCTT
Source organism: Mirza zaza (assembly GCA_008750895.1). Classification (NCBI taxonomy): domain Eukaryota; kingdom Metazoa; phylum Chordata; class Mammalia; order Primates; family Cheirogaleidae; genus Mirza; species Mirza zaza. Next base: position 26,115 of record VSMD01119021.1, read on the forward strand.
CCTGTCCCTCACTCGGTATCAATCCTGTTCTAAATATCTCTCAAGCCACCTTCTCATCATTAGACCACTGCCAGTGCACTTCATATGCTATCATTGTCTCTTGTTTGGATTACTCCAACAGCCTCTGAACTGTTACCAAATCACCTGGTTTGTCTCTTTAATTGATTTCCCACCCTGCAGTCAAAGTGACCCTTTGAAAAGGAAATCTGACCTCCCAACCACCACTCCCCAACAATCTCTATGATACCTGAAACTTGTTCTGAGTTCCCTAAGGACAGTGTCATTTGTAATAAGTTTTCCATAAAGCATTTTGAGCTGGCCCTGCTCATTCTCTCATATTCAGTCTCTCTCTCTCTCTCTCTATCTCTATCTCTCTCTCTCCCACTTGACCCATCCAGCCACATTATAATCCCTGTCTTTTGCCCGCAGTCCTCTGCACATGTTCCTTCTGTCAAATCACCTTCCCTCGCCCTTTTTGCCTGACCAACTCTTACACATCATTCAATGCCCATCGTTCAATGCTCATCTTAAATGTCACTTCCCCTGAGAAACCACCTTTACCTGCTTAGATGCAGCTGGGTGCCCCTTTGAGAACCAGGTATTTCCTTTATCAAAGCACTTGCCCTCCTGTCTTAATTATTTCAATAAAAATTTGCTGGGCCTGTTATGTCCCAGGCATTAGAGAAATACAAGAGATAACAAAACACAAACTCTTCTCATATGAAGAACACAATCAACTGAGGGAGACTCATAGCACAGAATTACCAGCACGTTATGATTGATTGATGGCTTGTTTTATCCCTAAGAATGTAAGCTCTGTGAAGTCCATAATATACCTTCTGGATTTGTGTCCTGAGGCTGTCATAGCAAATAACC
>VSMD01119023.1:0-34742 GCA_008750895.1 Mirza zaza
ACTGGACCCTTTTCACCACCCCACACTGCTCTACAGTGCTATTTTGTGATCTAATTATTCTAGGCTTGGATGGCATTGCTGATAATAACAACAATAGCAGTAGCGAAGTCAGTTAAGCGCTTTTTAAGCTAGATGCTTCCTGAGCTTGAGTATTTCATGGGTTTTACTTCATTAAATTTTGGGAGGCGTAGGTGCTGTTGTAGAAAGGTTGTGTTTGGAGCCCAAAACATATTTATGGCTTGATGAAGAGTTCATCCTACCATTTTACAAATGAGAAAACTGAGACTCAGGAGGATGAAATGGCCTGCCAAACATGAAATGACAGCCAACAAAGGATAGTTGGGATTTGAACGTGGGTGGATGGGATCCAGGGCCTGAGGATTTCTCCACAACAATATTCTACTGTTAATTGGGGGTAACTGTGTTTTACTTAACCTTCTTCTCATCTGCAAGACTTGATGTATAGAAGTCAAATTGCTTAGTCAATTTTTTTTTAAATGACGATTAAAAAATTTTTTTAATTTTATTTTACAATTTTACTTGGGTCTTGGTGTAGAGAATCAGGCATTCAAAATTGACTGGTTCAAAATTACTTTTCATGGGTAGAGGCTTGGGCCAATGAGCCTCTGTGTTTACACACCAAGGACCCCCTTATGCTCAGAAATATGTGGTCTTCCAAGCAGGCTTGCTGGATGAGAACTGATTATGTCATTTACTAAAACATTAAGCTGAAACAACAGACCAGCCCACCAGAATTCCAGACAGTCCTGTAATGGTTGACGAGAACAATCTGGAATGCTGTTAGGCATTCCAGAGATGGAGGCTGCATGCTTTCTTTCACCTGTGCTGTTTTGGCTTGTCCAGAAGCCACAGTGCTGTTTGAAATATTACTAGTACTTGGAGAACCCTTTTGCAACCTGAACAAACTCCTGGGGGTCCAGATCTCTAAGCTGGGACCCATCAAAGTGGGAAATGAAATGTTTTTCTCCTGTTGTCATTTATCACTTGCCCACTGTCCTTTGTCCTTCTGAGCAGGATTGATGACTTCTGTGGAGGTCACATGGGAAAGCCTCCCGAGGGTGTGGGCTTCCAGCCTACAGCATCTGCGGTTCTCCTGTCACCAGGCAGTTAGCAGGCAAGAAGCAAGTTTTCAATCTGTGAGTCTTTAGGCCTGGGCTGCTTGAGGCCCAAGGGGGTTCCTGAGGGTGTGGCAGCTCTGGGGGGCATCAGAAGGGTTTATTTTACATCCTGGGAACGGACAGAGGTTGTTCTAAGTGCAGGGCCATCTTATGGGAGCTTTGTTTTCTTAGTGGACTAAGCCCAGCTGTGCTGGGAAAGGTGGGGCCGGAGAGTGTGTGCTTGCGCGTGTGTGTTTGTGTGTATGTGTGAGAGTGTGTTTGTATGTGAATGTGTATGTGTGTTTGTGAATATGTGGATGTGTATGTGTGAGTGCTTGTGAGTGTATGTTTGTGTGCGGCTGTGTGAGTGTGGGTGCGTGTGTGTGTGTGTGTGTGTGGGGGTGTGTGTGTGTGTGTGTGTGTTCCTTTAGGGCTGCCAGGCAGGGTTTGGACTTAACCCAGCAAAGCCCCTTTGAAGTGGAAATCAGAAAGCTCAGTCCCTTGTTCCCCTAAACCAGAGGACAGCATGAAGGGCAAGGCATTTATAAGCTATTTTCTCACTTTCACACTGTCCCCTTCGTCCCAAATGGTGACACAAACAGATTTTGCGAGAGACCCCTGGCAGCGAGGCCCCTCTGGTTTCCATGGAAACCATAAAGCCCATATGAAGGTGGGGTGAGAAGGAGGAGTGGGAGAGGGAGAGAGCCTGGAAGCCCCAGCCAGTGGGTGGGTGGGTGGGAGGCTCCAGCTCCAGACAAAGGGGAGGAACAAAGGCTTGGGGGAGGGGGGAGGGGGTGTCGCCACATATTAGATTTATTGGCCTTGTCTTGTGACTTTCCAAATTGATTAAGGAATAATGGAACCTGGGGCCTGGGAGGGAAAGCTGAAGGGGGACTGTGAGGCTGTGTCGTGGGGCCTGAGTATGATTCCAAGACCAGGACAAAGCGTCTGGAGGAAGAGCCCTGCCCCTGCCCCCACTGCCTGCAGGATGAACTGCAAACTCCTCCCTGGACCGCCATTCAAGGCTCTTTCAGTATCTAAGTCCATCATAGTTGTCCACTTTCCTGGATTTCCTCCCATGGAGGAGCGTTGGCCTTGTACTGTGGTTTCCTCCCTGGGGCACCTCATCCGTCTTATTTATTTCTGCATCTGCAGTGCTTGGCCCCATAGCTGGGCTGCATAAATTGGTAAAATGTGCCTGCTAACTACAAGACCGCTTCCTGCAAGGCCCTTATTCTTCTGTCTCCCCAAACAAGTCCTGTTTCAACTATCAGCTCAAGTCTCATGAAGTTTTCCCAGCCCACGTTCATTACCAAGGTCTTCAAAAGATGAATATAGTTCCCTCGGTTGGAAGTGCATATCAATATCTGATTCCTTTAATCACAGCCTGTTTGTTTTTAAAGTGCAAGCTCTTTCCCTCCTGTTGGAAAGGGCATGGAATTTGGATAAACAATAATGCTCATCAATAATTCAGTTCCTATTATGAGTGCTTTGCATAATCTGATTTGAAGGCTTGGCTCTACATCTACCACTTGTGGACTTGAGCCAGACATTTCAACTCTCTGAATGTCAATTTCCTCATCTGGGAAAATGGGAATTATAACAATAATCTCCATATTCTCTTCCTGGGGTTGTTTTGAGGATCGTAAGAGGTAGCAATCAGAGCAGTTCTCTGAACCCTGGAAGATGTCCTGGTGATGGGAGTTGTTGTCACTGTTAGGAGCTCTCTGAGTGCAGGGAACGTGCCTTACTGGTTTTATGGCCTTCTGTCCATCCTACCCTACACACCAGTGCTCAGCCACCAAACTAGAAACACACATAAAATGTTTGTTGAGTTGAACTAAAAATGGGTAGAGAAAATGGTGCTGGGAGGGTTAGCTGAGTCCAGGTGGGGAATCCAGTCCGTAGTGTGTGGCCCACTGGGACTTGGGGATTGTTAGGGTATTTGGGGGGTTTTCTTAGGGTAACAAATCCACAGGGGTCAGAGGCCACAGCTTAGGAAGCTGCAATTAGTAAGAGGAAATTTAGGGAAAAGGGCAAGGTGAAGGTTAAGAAATCCTAGGAAATAGGGTTAGGGAAGCTCAGACTTTAAGCTGCAGTTGACCCTTGAACAATGCAAGGATTAGAGATGCTGACTTCCTGCTTAGTCAAAAACCCACATATAACTTTTGACTCCTCCCCAAACTTAACTACTAATAGCCTACTGGTGATCAGAAGCCTTACTGATGACATACATAGACAATCGACACATATTCTGTATGTTATGTGTATCGTATAATATATGACAATAGAGTAAGCTAGAAAAAAGAAAACGGTATTCAAAAATCATAAGGAAAGAAAATATATTTAGTATTTATTAAGTAGAAATGGATCATCAGATCCACTTCATCCTGGTAGTCTTCATGTTGAGTAGGCTGAGGAGGAGGAGGGGTTGGTCTTGGTGTCTCAGAGGTGGCAGAAGGCAAAGAGGTAGAGGAGGTGGAAGGAGAGGCAGGCACACTGGATGTAACTTTTATTGAAAACCATCCATGTGTTAGTGGACCCACAAGGCTCAAACTCATGCTGTTCAAGGGTGAATTGTACTTGGGAACCTGCCACCTGCCAGCCACTTTTGTTTATTAACCATTATATTATCATCTGGTTTTGTTTTCACAACCTCCTCGTCAAGTGGGTATTACTATCCCCATGTTAGGGGTGAAGTGACTAGGCTAGAGGCTGGCCTTGTCCTGACCCAGGACTTCCTCTGCAGCTCCCTATTACCTCCCTGACCCTGGACCCAGGTCGTGAGGTCCCATCACCCTAATGGAGCTAAAGTAAGATGACCCCTTAAAACCCCTGCTGAGTGCTCCTGGGGAGAGAAAACCAATAGGTGTGGTGACTGTAAGAAAACATTTGGTTGGAAATCACAGCTTGTCATCAGGAGTGAGCTTGCACCAGGGAGAAGAAACCCTACAGAGCTTCCTGTGTTGTTGCCTGGGTGGTCTGTTCCCCGCACTGCTGCCTGCCCGTCTGTCCCCTGAGCTCACAAACATCCATCATCACAGGGCGTCACAGGTGGGGTGACATTGAGGGGCAGGGAACGTGCAGGGGGAGGGGAACGTCAACTGGCCATCACCCACAGCTGGCCTCTCTGGGCTCCTCCCCCAGGGCCTCAAGGCTCCCAGGGGCAGGGGTGAGTCTGATTAAGAGCTGCCTGTCAGGACATGCCCACCAGCTGCTGGGTGACCTCAGGGGCCGTTTAATGTCCAGAAACACAATGTCAGTCACAACCTTTGCCCTGTCTGGAGGATGGAGCTTATTCCAAAGAGGAAAACATATTTAAAATAGAAGCTAGCCTCCTCAGCCTGCCCCCTGGCTTTTCCTGCAACTTCAAGGCTCTTGTTGGAAGCCTGGAGATGGGTGTTTTCCTTTTTGAGTTGAACCAAGAAAGGGGCCAGGTGGGAAATTTACCAAATGGAAAGACCACCGGGACCAACTGTTGTCTTGGAGCCCACGAAAACATTTTGATTTCCAAGGAAATGTCTCAGAGAGCCCCCTAACCCTTTTATGAAGTGGGGAGGGCCCCTCTTATTTTCATTTGTCAGTCCCCGCCTGTTATCCAGAGGGGCAGGGTGCACTTTCAGGTCTAGTGCAGATATAGGGCATTTCCATCATTGTGCAAAGTTCTTTTAGATAGCACCGGAGCAGTGGTTCTCCACCCTGGCTGTGTGTTGGCATCACCTGGAAGCTTATGAAAATCCTGATGCCTGGCTGGGCTCACCCTCCAGGATCTAATTCAATGGGTCTGGGTTGGGGTCTAGCATTGGGATTTTTTTTTTTTTTTTGAGACAGAGTTTCACTTTGTTGCCAGGCTAGAGTGAGTGCCGTGGCATCAGCCTAGCTCACAGCAACCTCAAACTCCTGGGCTCAAGCAATCCTGCTGCCTCAGCCTCCCAAGTAGCTGGGACTACAGGCATGTGCCACCATGCCCGGTGAATTTTTTCTATATATATTTTAGTTGGCCAATTAATTTCTTTCTATTTATAGTAGAGATGGGGTCTCGCTCTTGCTCAGGCTGGTCTCGAACTCCTAAGCTCAAACGATCCGCCCACCTCGGCCTCCCAGAGAGCTAGGATTACAGGCTTGAGCCACCGCGCCCGGCCTAGCATTGAGATTTTTCAAAATTCCCCCCATGTGATTCTAATTTGTAGCCAGGACTAGTCCACCGAGTCCCAAACTTATCTCATTATAAGAATAAGGAGCATGCGAGGTGACTAAAAAAATACAGATTCCTTGGAACCTTCCTTAAGGATTTTGATTTAGCAGGTCTGGGGCAGGTCTCAGGAATCTGTTTTTATTGAGCATGTCAAATAATTCTTATGGTCAAGCAAAACTGGGAAGAATTGATGTAGCCTAGAGACGGTTTGGCCAGGCATCGTGCTGGGCTGTAGCCATAGGCTCTAATGGCTGCAGCAGTCCTACAAGGTGAGTTTTATGTGTACGTATGCCACAGGTAAGGAAAATGGAAATTTAGGAAAGGTGAAGTCCTTGCCACAAGCCACTCAGCCAGAAAGCGATGGCACTAGTCTTTGGACCCGGTCTCAGTATTTAAGAAAGTAGGCCGTGGAGTGGTTTTGGGGCTCAAATCAGACCGATCAGTGTGTGAGCTTGGGCAAGTCACTAAACCTCTGCAAGCTGATCTGCTTCTTTGTAAAGTGGGAATGTTAACGGTCCCTTCCTTGTAGGGATACAGTAGTGACTGATTGAGATAATGAGGGTAAAGGGCTTTCCACGGCTTCACAGGCATCAGGTAAGTGGTTCAGAAAACTTAGCTTTCATGATAAAAGAATGCCACTGCGGGCAGACCTGTTCTTCCCATCCCATCTTTATTCCAAGAGCATCTTTTGTTGTCTCTCTGTTTTACTCTGTGGTGGGACGTGTTGGTTCTGCTCCTTCATGGGTGCGGCTCTAGCTGCTGGATGTGAGAGCTGGGAAGGTTCTTGCTGCCGACCAGGTCGGCCCAGTCCGCCTCCTCTCCCTGTCTGCCCAGCCAAGCCACAGGACTGCAAATACAGCTTCAACTGAACAATAAAAGCAGTAATAGAAATGATAACAACGATACTTTGTAACAAAGTAGAAGCAGCCATTTAGTTACTGAGGGCTTGAATGCCAGGCGCTAGGCTAAGCACTTTATGTATCAATGTGTTTAATCTTTCCAGCAAACCTATGAGGCAGATATTGTATGTTTCATTTCATAAGGCACTTTCATGCACATGGAGTCATCGGATTTGCATGCTACACCCTTCGTGGTGGGGGTAGAAACCCCCGATTCGCAGATTAGGAAAACGAGGTCCCTAGAAGGGCTGATACGCCAGGATTACCCAGCTAGTAGTAACCGAGCTGGCCTTCTAAGAAACCATGGTCGTTTGGCTGCTACATTTCTGCTCTGTCCAATAAAACGTCACCCAGGAGAAATACAACTTGTTATTATTTCCAGTTTTTGATTATCTTCACCCTTCTTCTGCCTAGTCCTAGGATGGATGAGGAGCCCACTGCTTCTCTCCTTCACGGGTAGAAGTGCTTGGATTTGGTTAAGGTCTGAGCAAACACAAGATGGGAATTATGTCACTATTCCATTTTTGTTCCAGTTCTTTCCCAGGGATGAGGGAAGATCCTGTGACCTCTAGATTCCCTTTAGGGAAATGCTGGCTCCTGGGAAGGCTTTTTCCCCTTGGTTCACTGCAGCGCTCCACTCACACAGAAGGAAAACTGGCTCATGGCAGCAAGGGAGGTGGTGAAAGGGGATTTATATATTGGAATTACTGTTCTGTTTCCTTCTTGCCGTGTGACCTTGGGCACATCATCTAACCTCTCTGAGCCCCAGCTTGCTCTACTGGAAAATGGAGACTAATAGTAACATTTATGTTACGTAAGTGCTGTGAGTGTTGAATTAGCTGATGGCCGTCAATGCCCCGATGCACAAAGGCACTCAGATGGGAACAGTTGCCATCTGTGGTCACAAGCACCAGCCGGCCAGGTAGAGAAGCAGAGGGAGGAAGGGGAGCCGTCCTGCACCACCTGGAGTTGCCCCAAGACCCATTTCTCTCGGCAGGATGGCAGGACGGAGGAAAAGGGGGGTTGGTCCTGGAGAAAGGACAGAGGCCCTTTAATGAGCTCAGGAAAGCCCATCTCCTGACAATAACAGCCCTGCGCTCTACAATAACATCCTGCCAGAAAGGGCAGCGACAGGATATGTGCTGTGGTGGGAGCGTGTGGCAGCCCCACCGTCCTCCCGCCTGCCCGCTGGGCCCTTAGCCCTAAGGAGGCACAGGAAGTCGCAGCCGGTGATCAGAGGGAGATGAAGACTTCCCCGTCCACATGCATCCTGGACTGATATGGAGACTGGAATACCGGCTCTCCTGCACAGACACTCCCGAGGGGCAGAGTGTTAGCGCCTTTTCCACCGGCTGCTCCCGCTCTAGCACAGCACCTGCTGCCTGCTGGGTCCAGCTCAGTGGCCTCTGTGGTTCCACCGACTCAAGGAGCAGGACATGTGGAGGGAAGTGGTCCCCACCTGGCAATCAAAAAACTCCCATAGTATTTGTTGACTGTTCTCTGAGTGCTGATGACAGAGCTTGCCTGTGGAACCACCATGGTGATGGCGAGAGAGACTATCCCAGCCGCAGGGCAGTCCATGGTGGTGGTGGGGTGTGGAGAGGTGATGAGCAAACACAGTGAGCTTAATGGCAATCCCGAAGTCCAGGGTGCTTCGGTCCGGGTTGCGTGGAGGGTGGAGGAGGAAGACGGGCATTCAGCTGAAGGATGAGCAGGATTTGGCCAGGTGGAGAGGTAGAGGAAGCCCTGAGTGGGATGGCGAGGTGAGAGAGTGGCCAGGGAGTGCTGAGTCAGGGGCTGCGGCTGGAGAGAAAGTCAGGTGCCAGGGACATGGAGACCACGAAGGATGGACTTGTCTGAAGGGCAGTGCGAACCACTGAAGCCTTTCAAGCAGGGAAGTGAGGTGATCCCATTTATGGTCTGAATCTTGACATGCTCCTTCCCATCAGTGGACAAACCTTCTCAGGGACCTGCTCTGTTCTCAAGCTTGGAGGAGACCCCAGGGGCTTCTTGCCAGGGCCCGAGTTCAGTGAAATGGAGAGGAGAGATCTGTGTGGCACCCAGGGGAGCAGGGTTCAGACCCTGCTGATTTTATGATCCAAACTTAAGATATTTCCCTGCCCTCAAGAAGTTATGGTCTGGGATTGTGTGACCAAATGAGATAGCATGCTTAGCAAATGCTGGTTGACTCTTAGAAAGCATTTATTGGGGCTAAGGAGTGGGGTAGGGACAATAATTCTCCATATCCTGGACGTGGGATTTTCCCTTGTGCAGAGAAGGGATGGATGGGGCCACGCACTCACTTCCTGCTGGAACTGAGCTGGATCCTTCATTAATCTTGGTACTGAGTAGGGTCTGCCTCTCTAACTGGTAGGCAGGGTCTACAACAGACCTCAGCTGCTCTCCCCGTGGGAGAGTCCAGGGACCTTACTCTGGGGACCCTCCTTATAAAAGGGTGATTAGCCATCACCAGAGAGTCATTGGAGGCCCTGGTCCATAGAGTCATAGTCATGGACAGAGAGGTAATGGAGGAGGATGTCAACTTGAAGTAGGAGCCTTAAGTTATGCTCTTGGCTCTGCCAGTGAGTGACATGTTGTGTGACCTTGGGGGACATGTCATTCTTCCTCCTGGGACTTAATTTCCTCATCTAGAAACTGACATAGTTTCCCCAAGTGATAGTTGTGTTCTAGGCACTGGGTGATGGTGATAAAAAATGAAACACACTAGGTCACTTCCCCCAGGCAGCCTTCAGCTTGGGGGAGACAGATGTGGAAATACATTCTCTCAGTGTAGAGAATGCTAAAAGGATGGCCAGACACAGAGCCCTTAGTCCAGAAAAGGAGATGCAGGAAGACTTCATGGAGGAGGAGGCTATTATCATCACACTTTTGTGATCAGTGCAAGTCAGTTGGGGAGAGGGTGTAGGGGAAAGGGCACTTTAGACATTTGCAAATAAGAATCCATCTAGTCATCTTGACTTTCCATGGCACGAACTCTGGCTCCCCTCCCAGTCTGGTGCTCTGGAGCCATTCCTCTGTGCTGCCTGCTCGCTGGGAGGGCAGCCAGCTTGCAAAGTCTCTGGGGTGGACTTCTGAGCACCTTCTGCTGGAATGATCTCTGAGCACAGCCCACAGTTGACTTTATGTCACAAGCTTGCCTTGGGCAGAGTTTTCCAGCAGTCAGCAGGATGTCTCCCTGGGAGCCTCAAAGACTGAGATCAGGCTTAGATTAGCCTTGGTCTCTGCCAGGGTTTGTTGGAAGAGATACCGTCCTCTCCTCAGGGGCTTCCTAAGGGCAGAACATCCAGCTCCAGCTCTGCCCATCTTGGGAATATTTATTGAATGTAGATTATGAGGGTGAGTAGGAATGAGAGAAAGCAATGCCATCGCTGCACAACGCTTAGAAACTGAGAGGAATGCTCTGCGGGAAAGGCGATGGTCTTATGGGAGAGTCTAACCAGGGAGCTGAGCTAGCCTGGTGAGTTCCCAGGAGGATTCCTGAGCAGAGAGGCTTGAAGGGAAGAAATTGACTAAAGAATGGGGTGAGATAGAGAGGGATGGAGATAGATCGGCATTCTAGACAAAGAGCAAAGACTGGGGCTAGGAGCCTTGTCCATGGAAGAGGTGAAAGGATGCCAGGCGGCTGGTGTGCAGGTGGTGTGATATGGGGTTAGCCCTGTGAGTCCTGCAGGCTGCACCAAGGGATTTGTCCTTTGCCCTAACATCGATGGGAACACACACCAGCAGGGGCTAATATGATTGGATGTATGTTTTGAAAAGCAACATCACCCTGGAGAATGGATAGGGGAGGAGGTGGCATGCGTTTGGGCCAGTCAGGAGGCTACTGCAGGGGCCCAGGTGGGAGATGAGGGTGGCCTGAATTGGCCCGTGGCAATGGAGATGCTGAGATGGGGTCAGTTTTGAAAGTGACAGGATTTGGTTATGGAGCGCATGCGGGTGATCAGGCAGAGGATGTGTCAAGGGTGCCTTCTGGTTTCTGAGACGACAGAGCTGTGGGGGACAGAGAGATCACCTAGTCCACGCCCTCACCTAACTGTACAAGGAAACTGAGGCTCAGAAATAGGGAGGGACTTTCCCACACTGGCAGAGCAGGGCCAGTATTAGAGCCAGATCCTGTCCCTGTTCATCCTGTTCTTTTACAGTAGAATCCTGGAGTCATAAAGTGTCAGGGCAGGGCGCAACCTTAGAAATAAAATTCCTTTATTCTTACATTTTATAGATAAGGAAACTGAAGCCCCCAAGGCTTTAGGGGCCAAAGGCCACCCAAGGAGTTAATTAATTAATCAGTTGAATGGCCTAAGCATATATAAACATGGCTCTGTTGACCCCTAGAGAGTGGGACATGTGTTTGTTCAGGAGGGAGATAGCTTGGCAGAGGTCCCTCCAAATGCTTTCCCAGCATCCTTGGGCCCGCTGGCTCCTCTCTGAGCTGGCTGCCTGGGGTTAGGGAATCCAGATGTCTGGGACCACAGAAGGCAGATGGATTTTCCCATGTCAGGGGTTCCCAGTGTTTGGGCTCAACACATCAGCAGTCTCGGGAGGGGTGGGTGAGAGGCAGAGAAGGAACGCTAACCTGTTCTTTCAGCAAGTTCCCCAGCAGCTGAGTTTAGGGAAAGGGCTGATTTCCTTTGGTGGCCTGAAGGTCCCCCTTCCAGTTGGGCAGAGCCCTGTAGCTAAAATCCAGAGCTTACCAGATACCACCTGTGCCCAAACACAGGGACTGTGCTCTTTACAACCAAATGTTGTGACAGGATCTGGCAGATGTTATCAAATATTGTGCTGCTTCCAGACGTAAGAGGTCATTTGGGAGATGCATTTGGGTAGAGGCCAAAATCTTGCAATTATCATTTTTTGAGAAAAACAAGCAGAATATTTGAAATTGGGATTGAGTTAGGAAATTCCAGAACAGGTTTTTTCGGCAGTTGTCTGAGTGGCCCATTGTCAGGGTGACCTGACCTTGTCCCTGAGGAACCCTATAGAGACCCAGCTCTCTGGAGCTGCCCCCTTGAGCCCGCAGGAACATTCAGGGAAGGAGGAAAATAACACCAGCTTTCGTGGAGGCTCAGGGGCTTGGGAAGACTGTGGCACGTGGAAAATCAGTCTTTGGAATCATATATCCCTGGGGTGGGCTTGGGGGGTGCATGTGTGTCCTGGCTCTACCACCGCCTGCTTGTGTGACATTGACATAGGTGTTCACCTCTCTGAACCTCAGTTTCTTGTTTTGTTAAGGGGGAATAAGGATCCTTATTTCACAGTGTCATAACGAGTCTGAAATGAGATACTTGAAGAAAAGCACTTAACATGCTGCCTAGCATCGAAAAAAAGTGTTCAGAAAATTTAAAATGTTGTTATTTCTTGCTTCGGGACCCTGAAATCAACCTAGACTGAGTCAGATTGATTCTGATCAATGGAACCTTCCTCTTCGGCTCCGGACACCCCTGGGTGCCTCTTGGGGTTCACTGTCATGGCAACGGGTCGGGAGAGCGGTGGGGAAGCTGGTGTGGGGAGGCTGAGCTGCCAGCACGCTGCCTGGCCTGCTGGCGCCACGACCAGCGAGGGCGGCTGTCTGATTAATAGCTGGCAGATCCCACTGGCCTCATCTCAGGCCACCCGGGGCGAAGCTCCTTGTCCAGGAAGGGATGGAGCCACACTCCCTGGGCCGTGCCAGGATCCCGGTCAGTGGGCACAGTTACAGGTGCCGCAGAGTCTTAGAACTGCCCAAGCAGCACGCCAGAGCCGACAGGGACTCTGGAGATTAGGTATTCCAGTCCCTTCTCTCTGGGGCTGAATAAAGAAGAAATGGGCAATGATGAATGCCTACAGTGTGCCCGGCGCAGTATGAAGTTCTTTCCCCCTAGCTTCATTTCTATAACAACCCTGCGGAATGAGCACAATCTTCCCCATTGGGGAAGTGGAATTCAGGTCCCAGGACACACAACTAGTATTTGCACTGAGGACTGCCCCGTTTGTAGGTTCTTTCTGCCATCTCACTGTACTTCTTTCTGCCATCTCACTGTACTTCTAGTTTGTTCAATTCCCAGGAACTTGCCTGATGTGTTTTCAGTGCATCACACAGATTACGGGTTCAGTAAAAAATTCTTGAATGAATGAATAGCTGTGGATAATCTTGACATCATTTTTGCAGGTACGATCCTGAAGACAAGCCAGGGAGGAGCGTGTATTGTGGGGGTGGGGTTGGGACACTTCTATCAGACTCTAAATGTGGGAAAGGGAAGCCTAAGACCCTGAAGGTGACAATCCTCACTGGACATCCTGGCCCCTCCACCGCAGGCCACTCTGCCAAAAGTACCCTTTGTTTCCAGGCACACTGGGGTCCTTTGTGGACATCCATCTTCCTTCCCCCATGCGCCTTCTCTCCCACTTTCCCCTCCCTCACCTGGAATGCCTCTGTTTCCATCTTTATCAAGGAGCCCATGCCCATCTTCAAGTTTCAGATATCCCCTTCTCATCAAGGAATTTGATCTCTCCCATCTCTAAATTTTTCTTGTACTTATGGATCTCTCATGTCCTCGCGTGTATTCTGCCTTTCTGCATTGTAATATACCTTTTTTTTTTTTAAATTTCAGCATATTATGAGGGTACAAACACTTAGGTTACATACATTGCCTTTGCATGGCCCAAGTCAGAGCTACAAGAATGTTCATCCCCCAGACAGTGTGCACCGCACCCATTAGGTGTGAATATACACATCCCCTCCTCCCTGCAACCTGCCTGACACCTGATGAATGTTACTACCCTATGTGCACATAAGTGTTGATCGGTTAGTACCAATTTGATGGTGAGTACATGTGGTGCTTGTTTTTCCATTCTTGTGATATGTCACTTAGGAGAATGGGCTCCAGTTCCATCCAGGATGATACAAGAGGTGCTAGATCACCCTTGTTTTTTTCATGCCTGAGTAGAACTCCATGGTATACATATGCCACATTTTATTAATCCACTCATGGATTGATGGGTACTTGTGTAGTTTCCATATCTCTGTGATTGTGAATTGTGCTGCTACAAACATTAGAGTGCAGATGTCTTTATTATAGAATGTCTTTTTTTCCTTTGGATAAAAGGAAAAATCCCACCCAGTAGTGGGATTGCTGGATCAAATGGTAGTTCTACTTTTAGTTCTTTGAGGTATCTCCATATTACTTTCCACAGGGGTTGTACCAGTTTGCGGTGCCTGTAACATGCCTTCTTGTGACTGCATGATTCGTTCCCTATTCGACCATGAGCAACTAGAGAGCCCTGACCCTGTGTCATCCTTGCATCATCTGGGGCACCAGCACACTGGCACACACAACGGTGGAACTGAGCTGAGTGGAACTGACTTGGGCCAGAGCACCAACACACTGGCATTGGGCTGCACTAGTCAAGGAAAACCAGGCTGAACTAGCCGGGAGAACTATCCAGAACCAGGCTGAGGTGAGTGGTGGGGTCTCTACCTGCCTCCCTTCCCCACAGTGTGGGCTGAACGCAGTCCTCTTCAGGGACTTCTCTGACCTCTCCTGACCTTCACCAGAGCTGTTTTCTCATTCTCTTGGATTGGGCTGAGAAAAACAGGAAGAATCATTAAGAGACAGAGCCTTCCGAGCCAGCAAAATTACTACTGATTCTTTTTACAGACACCAAAAGCTTTGTTTGTGCGTTGTGACAAAGAGCGGGCCTTTTCCTGCTGGCCCCCCGGAGAAGCCTCTTACCAACCTCCTGGATCCATCCCAGGCACAACGCCCAGCCCCCTTCCATAGTTACAGTGTCTATTGTTTTCCATACTCAACAAATGTAGACTTGGAGGACACCTCAATCAGATCCAGAATCTCGCTCTGAGAGATCATCCGACTCTTTGCTACTCAAAGTGTGGTCCGTGGACCAGCAATGCTGGAGGCTTGTTAGAAATGCAACTTCCAGGCCTTCCCGCCTACTGATTCAGAATCTGCACCTTAACAAGGTCCCCATGGAATTGTTATGCACGTTAAAATTCTCTTTGGTCTCTTTGGTCTTCAGTGATTCATCATGTACCTAGACATTGCCTTGTCTCACACCGGGACCTCAGCATGTGTTTGCTGAGGGAGTACATCTCTTGAATTCCAGCCTAGGGTTTCTTCCGTGTTACTCCAGCTGCCTCCTATAATCACCAGCCTCCTTGAGTAACTCGTAGCACTTTCAGACAGAAATAAATAAGTTCTTTACAGAGGAATTTAGAGAGTGGGCTGCATCCTTGGTTTTGCCAGCTCTGGGCAGCAGAATCCCAAGACTCTAACAATGAGGTAGAGCTTATGCAATCCAGGAATCCATATGTCATGAATGGTAGAAGGGGAGGGTCTCTACCGAAACAAGGAATGCTTTCCAATGGACCATACGTCTTTGAGGAAGCAATACAGGGTCTGTAACAGGTCTACACACCAGTGCTCTGCTCCCCGAGGCAAAGGTCTATCGATGGCTCTCGTCTCTGCGGACGAGTATTCTGTTCTGTGCAGGCTGCACTGACTCCTGGGTGTTCCATGCTGCTCTTGTCCCCTGAGATCTCTGTTAGATTGTCTCTTGTTTCCTTCAAGGGCTTTATTCTTGATTCAACATTAGCTTAAAGCAATCTTTAGAAACCACTTTTATTTCTAAGGAGAGCTTTTCTTCTCCCTTATCTACTCATCAGAATGGTGACGGCAGCTGCTTGTGCTCCTCTGTGTCATTCACGCTCCACGTCTGAGTCTGGGCCTCCCTTGGCTGCTGCATTATTTCTGGGAGCTCGATATTCTTCCACTGCTGTGGGAGTTTTAAACCTCTTTGCATGGAAGAAGTCACCACTACTTTGTGTCTGAATTGAAAATGGCTTTTCCTTTTGGGGAAAAAAATGCCTGCCATGATATGTTTCTCTATAGCAATGTTGTGTTGTAGTAGTAACTTAGGATGTCACTAGGAAGACCGGTAAGGGATGAGTTGTGATCTTCTCCTCTTTATTAATTTTTATTGCCCTTGTCAAATCTTTTAATAACCACATCTTTACAATATTGTGCACTGGAATTTCCTAAAGCAAAGGAAAGTAATACTAATTTCTAGGGGCATTATTCTTGGAAAATTAGAACCAAGAACTAGGGATTTTACCTATTTTTCTCATTGGCCAATTCAATTGCATCTAGAATAAGTATTTTCTTCTTACTAATACAAAAAGTAGCTACTTTTTGGTTGATTTCTTACAATGTTCTAGGCACTATTATAAGCTCATTAATAGGGCTTATATTACTGAATTACTCATACAATGCTACGAGATAGGTAGTATCCCAGTGGATATTGAGATACCAAGTGACTTATTTAGCTGGTAAGTGGTAATGGCTGGACTTGAACTTGGCTGGTTGAACCCCAGAGCATGGGTGGTTACTTTCTATGCAGCTTGCTTCTGGGATGGGATGGTCACTCTGGGTTTCAGCATTGTGTTGCTGACACATTTTCATTCCCAGTAAGTCTTTTCTTATAGGTTAGTGTTCCAGTTACACATTGTTGCATAGCAGCCCCAAACAGACAGGCTTAACGCAATGAATTGTCACCGCTGTAGCCTAGCTGGACAGTTGTTTTGCTGGTCTTGCTTGGGGTCTCCCATGGGGATGCAGTCAGAAGGTGGCTGGGGCTGGAATGTTCAAGATGTATCCATTACTATGTCTGATGCCTTCAGGGGATGGCTAGAAAGATGGCTCAGCTGGTGTGCTGGAAAGGCTGGGCTTCTTTCTCTCCACGTGGTCTCTCTGTGTGGACTCTCCGTCACTCTCTATGGTCGGACTTAATCCATGGTAGTTCAGGGCTAGAAAGCAGAACCTACCAGACCCTTTTGAGGATCAGGTCTGGAACTGGCACCGCACCACTTCTGCTATCTTTTTTTTTGGTTAAATCAAGTCACAGAGCCAGCCCAGATTCCACGTGGGAGTGGACAGCTTAAGGACGGGAGTACTGCAGGCATGGTTCACTCGCTCCTAGATTTGGAGACAGCCTTCAATGCTTGCCAGTGTGATCTATGTGGTGTCTGATTGTGGTTTAGCACACTGGGTCTAGAGGAAAGATATGGATTAGAACCCTGGCTATGTCGTATTTCCACTTGATGACATTGGATAAGTTACTTAAACATCTCTCAGCTTCTAGTTCTTTCCCTGTAAAAGAGGGATGGTAGTCTAACTGTTGCTATCTCTAACTAAACATCACTCTGTGCCAGGCACTGTTTTAAGCACTTCATACTCATGAACTCATTTATTCTTCTCAGAGGCCCGATGAAGTAGCTGCCAGTATCCTCGGAGATTTACTTGGCAGAGAAAACTCAGACACAAAGCGATGATGTCAGCAGCCCAAGATGGCAGTGCTGGGATTTGAAGCCAGGCGGTCTGGTTCCCTAGTCCACGCTTTTAATCAAACTTTGTGTTTCTCAAGGGGGGCCACCTCCCAGAAAGGTGGTGAGACATCAGTGGGACATTATAAGTAAGGCACTTGGGGTCAGGCGTGGTGGCTCATGCCTGTAATCCTGGCACTCTGGGAGGCCTAGGTGGGAGGATTGCTTGAACTCAGGTGCTTGAAACCGGCCTGCGCAAGAGTGAGACACCGTCTCTACTAAAAATAGACAAATTAGCCAGGTGTGGTGGTGCGTGCCTGGAGTCCCAGCCACTTGGGAGGCTGAGGCAGGAGGATCACTTGAGCCCAGGAGTTTGAGGTTGTTGTGAGCTAGGCTGATGCCACGGCATTCTAGCCTGGGTGACAGAGTGAGACTCTATGTCAAAAAAAAAAAAAAAAAAAAAGAAAGAAAAAAGAAAAACAAAGTAAGGTGCTTGGTGCAGTGTGGTGCAATGTCGCACAATGATCATGGTGGTTTTGGGCACGCACAGTCTTAGCGTCATCCGGAGAGGCCCTGCTCGTCACCTTCACCTTTCCTTCCTTGGCTAAGATGAGTACAAGCTGTTTGTTCCCATTTTTCGTTACGTGATTCTACGCAATACTCCCATTTCAGATACATGTGGGCCCGTCTCAAATATAATTTGCTTCCTGTGCACAGTCAAGGGAGTCTAATACTTTCCTTCCAGGGAGACGACTTTAGGCTGCAGCTCTGCTCCGGCACGTCACTGTGGATACAACGCTATCTCCACCGAGAGTGCTGCTGATTATTTCGCCTGGACTCGGGTTCCTAAGGCCCCACTGCTCTGTTTGAGACCCACCGGGACACTCAGAATGACGTTGCAGACTATAAACCGATGCTGCGTGTCAGATTTTTCTACCCCTGTCTCTGGGCCCTCGGGTTTGGGCTGTTTCCTGACATTATGAATCTGTTTGTATATCTGTTTCCTCTCTCTCCCTCTCAACTTACTCACCAGGGTTTTCTGACTTACTGATTGTTGACTGTCTGTTCATATTCTTTCTTTCTTTTTTTTTTATAGAATTAAGATAGTCTTTCCGCTGTTTGGGCCTGGCTGAGCATAGCTGCAGCTGAAGAGTGAAAAAAAAAATTAGAAGTCATCCTTGCTTTTTCTTTTGTCTTCTCTCCCCATACCCAAATGCATGGGCAAGTCCCATGTCTCTGCCTTCAGCATTTATCCTCGGATTGTCCCCCACCATTAACACTGGTGTCCTTTTAGAACGCCTTTCCCCTGGGCTCATGCAGAAGGCCCTTCCCTGCTGCCCCAGTTTATATTCTTTCCCACCTTTCGAACATTTTCCATACAGCATCTAGAATGTTCTTGGGAAAATGTCATCAGATCATGTCGTTCCCCCAGCTGAAAACCCTCCAGTGGTTTCCCCTTGCAGTGACACCAAATGTGAAGTCTGAGCAGGACTCACAGTGACCTACTTGGTCTGGGGCCACTTCTTTAATCTCACCCCCCGCCCAACCCTCTTCCTGCTGTGTTTTCCTTGCAGCACTTGTCACTACCTGGAATTATTTATTTTCCTTGTTTATTGTCTGATCTATTGCCATGCCTCACCCTCTCACTGCCACTCCTGTATAGCAAGGCACCAAGGGGAAGGAAGTTTAGCTTGTTCTTTGCCATATACCCAGCACCCGAGGTATGTGTCCAGCACGTGGAGGTGTGTGATCAATATTTTAGAATGAGCAGAGGCATAAACTGCTTCTTCATGTGGGAATCTAACACTATGCCAGATAGTCTTCCTATATCAAGCATTTCCACAGCTTTGGCTTTTAATTTACATATATAGGGACTTCTTTTGAATACTGGCTTGGCTACAGGAATAGAGTCTTCAGTTTTATAAAAATCGGCCATATTATTATATATTTTCTAGAATTTCATGCAGTATACTCTGGAATGATTCTATGAACTAAATGTAAAGTTGGAGGCAGGGGTTGGGTAGAGACATGTGATAATATTTTTTTTCTTGTAACCCTGTCATAGTGGTGTCTTTATTTCTCTATGCCCTCTGCCTTCCATGTCTAGGGCTTAGGGGCAGTGACCAGCAATACAATACAACCAGCACTGTCTCCTCAGGTAGCCTGTTAACTACCACGCATGAGCAGTAGCTCTTTCCCACCCATCTGGCAAACCTATCCTCGAAGTGGCAATTTCTGGTAGATTTTATGAAATCTGAGTGCTATGGGGTAACTCTTTAGCTTGGTAGTATTTTTTTCTCAGTTTCCTGACCCCTCATCACATGAAGAAGTTCACTCCCGTTACAAAGTTCATGTTGCCTAAGCAGTTTATGTGTTTCAAACATTTTTGGTCTCAGCCCAAATTGATCCAAATCGGGTCTTGAAATGCCCTAATGAGTTTTAAGGCAGTTTGAAAGTTAGAAATGAAAAGGAAGAGAGAGATAAAGTGAAGAGTTGGGGGCGTTAAAAAACTGGAAAAGCTGACTGCTTCTAGACCTAAATGAGAAGAGATAAAACTGGAAAGGGCTTTGAACAACAAGGCCCCCTAAAAATTTTCAGTTATAGAAACTTAGCCGAGTGGAAACAAACAAGAACAAGAATGTGGCCTTCTCATCTGTTGTTTCGGATAATTGCAAGGTTGCCACTCAGTGAAGGGAGGAGGCCTGGAGGAAGAGAAAACAAAGCATCAAGGTTGGCTTCAAAACCCTTTTTGGGAAGCACTTTGCCTGTGTACTGAAACATGGAACTTTATGGAAGCAAATAAAACCGAACTCTATTATGTTTTTGAAGGAGGCAAATTGCTCAGAAACTATGAACTTGAATCAGAAAGCTTTTGACTATCAAGAACTAAAACTAATTTCCGGCTAGCATTCTTGCACCCATAGTAGACTGGTTATAGAAGCTGGGTAACCCCCAAAGAGTGCATACTCCCCAAGACCTACTGTAGATATGGCCATGATGGATAATGGAAAAGGGAGACTCTCCAAAAGGGAAAGGTCAGAGGTCACAGAGAACAATGCCAGGGGAGCTTTTCCCAGAAAGCAGCATGGGAGTCAAATACAAGAACTTTCGAAGCTTTCATAATGCTCTCCCAGCAGGATTTCAGAATTGCCGTGGACCATGGCAGCCGTGTGTGTTTTCCTGCTTTCCAAACAAGGGTTTTAATTTGCTGTTACTTTGCCCCTGTGCCACCATTGTGCATTGTGTGTGTGTAGAGTAGGGGTTGGGTGGGAGGCAGGTAACTTTCTTTTTTAGTTCACAGGCCACTGGACCACCAGGAGACCTGATGGAAAGTCCTGGATCCTTAGCGATCTTGAGCTTTGAGCTGGATGTGGTGACAGGGTAGGATAAGTGTGGAGGAAGAGTGAAACAGGCATTTGGTGACTAGTAGACCAGGTTGTGTTAGAGACGGTTTCCTTTGCCTTCTAGGTGCACAGCTAGTCGACTCCCTTGGTGTTAAATGGAGTCATGGGACTGAGTTTTGGCAGAGGAATAATGGCTGGAATCGATGCACAATACCTCTCGCTTTGGCTCCTCCAATTCTCCCTTGAGATCCTCCATACTGCAGAAAACTCAGTGGAGGGCTCTGTGGTCTCAGGGATGGTAGAGCCAATCCATGGAAGGACCCTGGGTCCCTGAGTAACTGTGTGGAGCAGAGCTTCTGATATGCATTGAGATGGGACATGGGTAGGAAATGAGTCTTTATTGTGTCAAATAACCCAGTAGACAAATCTGTACTCTGTTTAGATTTTGGGATCAACTATTATCACAATTAGCCTACCTTGACCAATGCAGTCATCAAAGCTACGTGCATTGAAATGTATAAGGCATGTGTTGGTTTTACCTATTAACCTCCAATTTTCTTTTACCAAGTAACTGTAGAGGACCTCTGTGTCTAAAAGCTTACTTCCAATTTGAATGGATTTTCTTTTTTGTTCCATGTTGTTCTTGTTCCCTGAAGTTAGCCAGTCACCAGGTATTACTGAGTATATGTTACTTACTAGCTATGTGACCTTAGGCACATAGTAACCTGTCTGTGTCTCAGTTCCCTCATCCATAATATGGGGACAATAATAGTTTTTGTGAAAATTAAGTGAATTAATCCAGATATAGTGCTTATCACAGCAGCTGGCACATATTAAGTGCTCAATAAATGTTACATAATCATCATCATCATCATCATCATCATCATCATCATCATCATCATCGGTTGCTAGGTATAGGCTTGGCACCAGGGACAGCATTGAATGAGATATGCAAGGTCTGGTCTTCTGTGAGATGTCTGCTTATT
Organism: Mirza zaza; assembly: GCA_008750895.1. Lineage (NCBI taxonomy): Eukaryota > Metazoa > Chordata > Mammalia > Primates > Cheirogaleidae > Mirza > Mirza zaza. The sequence continues at coordinate 20,879 of VSMD01119023.1, forward strand.
TCAGGAGCCTTATTTTTGATTTTGTACTTGTTCAGTATGGTCTCTATTAAATACTTAATCTGAAGAGAAGGGTTTTGCCTCCCTTTAATCTACTCCAGAAAACACTGATTACAGCTGGGGATGTTCTCTGTCTGAGTGTTCTGAGTCAGTGCTGTGTTCCCTTGGTGGCTTTGCTCAGCAAGTGCCGCATTTGTCTGTGTTCTGTGGCAATTGCAGTGGGAAGAACAGAGGGGGGTTAAAATCCCTGTTGGTGGAAGGAACAACTTCCTGCTTACAGCCACTGCCTGCTTAGAGTGCTGGGATAAAAGCAGCTGCCATTTTGCTTACAGAAGTGCACTTTCCTCCTCTTTTTGTCCCTGTTCCCAAGGTATGCGGCCTAAGCATCTCACTTCCGACGGCTGTAGGCGACACTTGCAAGACCCAGGAGGTTTGGAGTCCTTGCCCTTCTTTACTAACCTATGACAACAGAGACTGAACTTATACCAGCGACGGCCTCACCCATCTGGTGCACCAAGCATCTGATGCCTGGTTTACCTGCATGCCTGAGTCAGTTACCTTTTGCCCATCTCCCCGGCACATGCTCTTCAGCGGTGCTAGCTAGGCAGGCACACCCACTTGCCTTGCCATGTTTTATGGATGGCCCAAGCTGCAAACATCAACATACGTAAGACATATGCTCTCTTCTTTGTGTAATTTCGGGCACCAAAATATGCCTACACACAAGGGTATGTGCATACAGACGCACTCGTATTCTTTTTTTGCCTGGTAGAAATATGCTCCTGCGACATTCCTTCTACTCCCACACATGCCCCTCCATGGCTGGCACATTTCCTAATTATTCCCATCCACTCCCTCCCCATAGACCTTTTGTGTGTATATTTTGGCACACATTCTTTTGGTTCCGTCTCGTTCCTTTCTGTCTCTCTTTATTTCTCTGCCCCCCCTCCTCTTCACAACTCTTTAGAGAATTTGTTAAACTATACACTCTTTATTATTCATGTACATTTATGAAAAATTTTTCATGGTTACAAAAGTGCATGGTTATAAAATCATCTCCATACAAAGGTTGGCATCTTCCCTTTCATCCCAGCCCCTCCCTAACCCTCCCATCCCCAGACATTAGCTCTCTGCAGGACAGCTCTTGGGAAAGCTCAGATCTCTGTGGATCCAGCTCTCTACCCAGTGCTGTGGCAAACACGGAATGACTCACAAAGGACCTTGTGACGTGCCTCCCTCATGTCCCTTTTGCCTCCTCCTGGGCTGGGGATGAGCAGACGAGTTTCTTTAGCTTTGGAAAGATGTCCTTTTGAAAAACAGATGAAGGTATCCCCTTATGTTCTTCTACCACTGGAAAAGATGTCAGCAAAGGCATCTATGGGAACATGGGGACTACAGGTCTTTCCTGATAGTGGCAGAGGAACACCTGTCTTGACCTGTTCACGTTTCATACGTGTAGCTCCTTGAAAGGAGCCATGAACCTTCATAGCAACTCTGGGTACCTGTTTCTGCATGTTTCCCTGGGAATCCCCGTAGCAGAAATAGAGACGAGGGTTTGTCTGAGGATGACTGAGGGCCACTGGCCTAGATTGATGTGGTTAAGATATGAGGGCTTTTCTATAGAAGGATTCTCTTGGCCCAAACCTTGACTGTTAGAGTCCCGTTGGTTAGCTAAACTGTGTTGTCCTCAGGCCTATGCAAAGGAAGCTTCTGCAACCAGGACATGTCTCTGAGGGCCAGGAGAGGACAGAGGTAGGCAAGCAGAAGTCAGGTTCTCATCAGAATGCCTCTGCCACTGCTTTTTCCCTTTTTATATTCTCTGAGCAGCCAGCCTACCCTAAACTAAGGTGGGTTCCCATCTTAGTCTATCAAACGATATAGTACCCAGTGGACTACAATGGCTGAGTGGACTGTGTCAGAGAACTGAACCCTCATTCCAGAGAGATCTTCCCCATGTTGGCAGATAACCAACATAAAAGGACGCTCACATATAGACATACAGATGCAGAGATACTGCATCGCATATGTGTTAGTCAGTGTAACACAAACAGAACGCAGCCTTGAGGGAACAGCGTAATGGTTTTGCGGTCACCAGGGATGAAGGAGCCAATCCAATCCGGATTGCTAGTCTACCTCTAGACGCTTGCTTCTGATAGCCTGAACAAGGTGGTGGAGGTGGTGGGAGAAGCGGGGAATTCCTTGGCAGTAGGGACTTTAAATAGTTTCCTCATTGTGCTCTAGTTAACTGAGGACCTTCTAGCAGCTGGAGAAAGATCCATCCCTTAAAAGCCATGTATCCTGCTCAGAAAGATTTGCCAACAATGGAGCCCCAACTGTCCCGCTAGAAAGGACATTTGATCTCCAGGGGCACTCTAGTCCTATGCAATAAAAAGTACGTATCTTAAAATATATTAACTATATTTCAGTAAACAATAGTCCCTAGAAGATTATTATAGATGACTATGGTGTCCCTCTATGGGAACCTTTGCTATTTCCTATTTTTCAGGACAATTAATTCTAAAAGCTCCTCTCCAGGTATCTCAGCTGTCAGCTTGGCTGGTGGAGAACGGCTCGAGTCCACCACCCTGGGCTGTGGCAGAAGAGAGCAGGGTGCAGTTCTGCTCTGGGTGTCACGGAGCAAGGCTCTGGCCCAGATGTTGTAAGCAAGATTCAGGGGACACCAGGTTCAAGTCTAGACCTCAGGTCTAGCAACGTTTCTGAAGGCTCTTTTGGTTGACTAGCTCAAGGAAGCAGGAGCGAGGGGGGACTTCTTGGAAGCTGACGTGTTCTCCTCCTCCACGCCTTTCAGGCCTGCCAGAATACTGCTGGCGCTGGGGACACGGTAGAAAGCCCCTGCTTTAATCCTCCTCCTGGCCAGCCTTGCCAGTGTGTTGGACTGCACCTTGATGTTCTCCCCCTACGCTGCAGGGTTCTCACCTATAGCTTTCTTGCTCCCTTGATATCTCTTGCAACACAACATAGCAGGGACCGAGTAGGAGTGGTTAATACTGCTTCTTCTTCTACTTTCCCCCCATTTTTTTTTTGCATGGTTGCCTGATGACCACCAGTTGTAATGCTTTATCTACACACTGTAAAGCAGGTATCTCCTGTTTAGATGGCACCTGTGTGGCCTCTGTTTCAGAACCTGTGGCTTGCCCTACCTGCCATGAGTGTAGCTAAATCTGTACAGCAGCCAGGTTTGGCTGGCCTATATTTGGCTGACCTCCCAGCACGTTCATGGCTGCTGAATTCTGGGGCCCTGCCACCCAGCCCTCCAAGGCATTTTCTTCCCCAGGCACCTGGGAAAGCACTGGAAAGAGAACCATGTTGGAGTTGAGTCCCAACCTTGCCATGTAGGCAGGTCGTACCCAATCCTGAGCCTCTATTTTCCTATCCTTAAGATGGGATTACAGCTGTTTGGTTTGCCTCCCACACAGGGTTGTAAAAGTCAAGGCGAATGATGCAAAAGAGCTTCACAAACTATCCAATGTTGAACGAATACAGGGAAGATAACCATGACGCCAATGACACTGACAATGAAGATGAGGATGATGACAACGATGGTGGTAATTGTGCTTTGCACATAAAGTTACTTGAGTTTTGACTGACTGATTAGACGCAGTTTCCCTGATTGGAGCCACCTATCCCCTTCCTTCTGGGGTTTATCTGTACAACTTTGGGTACGTCACTCAGCTCTCTACGATTAATTCATCTGTAAAATGGGCACAGTAAAAACCACCAGGCAGTGTTGCTGTGAGAACCGCAATAAATGAGTCAATAGATATAAAAGCGCCCAGAGGAGTGCCTGGCCCTTGTTAGGAACTTCTACAGCACTACTTGAAGTGGAATTTATGGAACTTGAGAGGGAATCGTGATGCTCCCCAACTTGCATGGGGCAGTGGAAAGAGCACAGACTTTATCTTGCTCAGTAAGTGGCGCATGACTTCAACCTCTCTGAGCCTTAATTGCCCTATCTGTAAAATGGGAACAATGTTCGCCTGGAAAGACTGTTGTGTGTGTTAAAGGGAATTGTCTGCGGAGAGAGCTTCTCACGGTGCCTAACACCGGTGAGTGTTCACTAATGAACAGCTCTCTCACCCTTATGCTTAAATGGGTGAGTTGCTTAGAAGAACATGCGAATCCTCCTGCTGTCATGGCTGCGGTGGCTTTGTCCTCCAGCAGCCCTGGGTACTGCCAGGCTATGGGTCTGGGGCTCACAGTGTGCTTTCCTGGTGAGATCCTTTGGCGTGAGCACCGTGGCAGGAACAGTCACATGATTGGGGTCCCAGGGTGGCAGGACTCTTGCTGTGCCAGTTGCTGGGCCTCCTGCCTTTCGCCGCCGAAGCCACGGCTTGAGTGAGAGACAGGAGAAAGGGCACTGAAGGTGTCCGTCCTCAGCCTGCTGCCTGGGACCTCACCAGCAGGCCACAGCTGGCATTGCTGCATGGGGACAGCCACGGGGAGGTGGTCTCACCCAGTAGCTGCTGGTGGAAGGAGCCACGGGTGCTGGCATGGAGGAGTCCTACTTCCTGGAGGCAGTGCTGAGGGATGCCAGTTTGGGTGTCAAGTTTTGGTTCTATGACACACTCCCTCTGTGTACCTAAGTGACAAGGAATTGTTTGCTGTTCTCAGCACACCATGCGTATCCTGTCCCTGTCATTTGCGGACGTCCTTCTTTGTCTAGTTGACAAAGTAGACATTTGTCGATGACCCAGCTCTCAAATCAGTCCACTCCTCCAATTCTCTTGGGCTTTGCTAGCCACGGCCGGTGGCCACTCTTTGGGCCCACACAGCTATGTGCTCAGAGTCCTGACATATCGTCTCAAAGGGAACAGTTTTTGGGTCTCTCTCGTCTACCAGAGGTGACAGCCTCGAGGGCCAGGACAGGTCGATTCCTCTGACACTCCCAGTGCTGTCTGACGCTCACGGTGCCTGGCTCAAAGCAGACGTTCACACGAGGTTAGTTTCCAGACCTTGCTTGGGCCACGACCGAGGCAGCCAGGGCACCGTGGAAGCAGAGCGGGCAGCCAGGGAGGGGTCCGTCGGTCAGCGGCAGTGGCGTGGGCCGCACGGAGGGACGGGAGGCGGCCGCGTCAGATCTCTTCCTCCTCGCTGGCCTTGCTCCAGCGGTGGCAGCAGTTGGCTGTGATGCCCAGCAGGAAGTTGGTGGCCACGGAGGCGATGGAGACCACGAAGCCCACGAACGCGATGAAGAGGTAATCGTCCAGGCTCAGGGTCAGGTGGCAGGCCTTGAAGCTCTCCTCGGTGAGCGAGAAGAGTGGGGCGCCCTCCACTTCTGGGGGGCCCCGGCACTCAGCCAGCTGAGAGTCTGCAACACAGAAGCCAGGCAGGGTGAGGCGCCCGGGGGAGAGGGAAGGGGTCAGGGAGCTCCCCACCCCGCCCCGGGAGAAGGAAGAAAGACATTCACGGAACTTCTTCCACGTGTCAAAAATTTTACTTATCTTCTTCAGTCCCCTCAACAGCCCCGAAGGCGAGGATTTTTATACTTATTTTTACAGATGTGAAAATCACTGCTGAAAGAGTTTAGCAATCTGCCAGAAGCCCTACAGCTACTACCAGTGTAGATCCGGGGTTCCGTGGGACACCACTGAAAACCCTTACGGTCGTCTCCCTGCGGGTCTCTGGCTTCTGCCTTAAACCATTTCAACACAGTCAGCCCAGCGAGTCTTCCAAACCTCAAGTCCTGTCACTTCGCGTCACTGCCTGAAACGCTCCCCTGGCTTCACACCTCTGCACGGAGCAAAACCCAAGTCCTTGCTGCCGTGAGCACCAATGACGTTTTCCCACCTCTCCACCCTGCTCCAGACACATGTGCCCTCCGGTCATTCTTCCGCGACCCTGAGCGTGTCCCCTGTCGAGGTGGGCAACAACGGGGGCTTTTGCACTTGTTCCCTTGTCAGGGAGCTTCTCTCCCGAATCTCTGCACAGCCCGGCCCCCCGCTTCCTTTGGGACTCCGCTCACCACCACCTTATGGGGGAGGCCTTCTCTACGCCTCGGTATAAAATCGCACCCCATGCGCCTTCCCCCAGCTCCAATCTCACCCAAGCAACATTGATCATTGTTGACAGTTTGTTTGTTTATTGTCTATTGGTGTCCTTAGCAACAGAACAGTGTCCTGTCCACAGTGAGCGCTCAGCGAGTATACCATGGAGTACTACTCAGTCACGAAAAGGATCGAAATAATATTATTTGTAGCAACTTGTATGGAACTGGAGAGCATTATCCTAAGTGAACTATCTCAGGAATTGGAAAACAAACACCACATGTTATCACTAATAAGTGGGAGCTAAACGATGGGTACACAGAGTCATATAGTTGTATAAAGGACATTGGGGGCCAGGCACAGTGGCTCACGCCTGTAATCCAAGCACTCTGGGAGGCCAAGGCGGGAGGATCATTCGAGGTCAGGAGTTCAAGATTAGCATGAGCAATAGTGAGACCCCGTCTCTACTAAAAATAGAAAGAAATTAGCTAGACAACTAAAAATATATAGAAAAAAATTAGCTGGGCATGGTGGGCACTCTAGCCCAGGCAACAGAGCAAGACTCTGTCTCAAAAAAAAAAAAAAATGACTTTGGAAACTAAGAAGGGGAGAGGGGGAGGGAGGGAAGAGATAAAAACTTTCCTATCAGGTATAATGTACACTATTCTGGTGACGGGCACACTAAAAGCCCTGACTGCAGCATTATACAACTCATCCATGATGTAACAAGAACATTTGTACCCCTGATATTTTGAAGCAAAAATTATGTTTAAAAAGATAAAGTGTCTCTAATTTAAAAAAAGTGAGCAAACTTGTTACATGTACTCCTTTTTTTTCTTTCCATCCTTATTCATGCCTTCAATGAATAAGGAGAGACATGAAGCATTTTACACCCCTCGCCAACTAAGTCCTCTTCCCATTCCAAGCCCTCTCATTTTCCCCTTCTGGGTCGGATGCCCGTAAGCTCTCACTCCTCCATCTACAATTCCAGATCCACGCCTGGGCCCCTACTCCAACCTCCCTGCTGGGCCCTTTTTCTCTCTCTGCCTGTCTGGTCCTCTGCCCCTGGCGCTCAGTGAATCTTTGCTAAATGAGTGCGGGACGCTGTCCAACTCCGAAGTGTTGGGTCTTTCTACCGCCTGTGTGGCCTTTCCAGACACACAGAATATAGGGTCAAGAGTACGGGCTCTGGAACTTCGGCCTGCACTCACGTCCCCTCTTCACCTGTCACTAGCTGTGTGATGATGGGCACATTATTTAACCCCTCTGTGTCCTGATTTCTTCATCTGTCAAATGAGGATAATAATAGTATCGACCTCATAAGGTTGTATGGAGAATTCAGTGAGTTAAATTATATGTTCCTGGTATGTACTAAGCAGTCTGCAAGCGTGAGCTTTTATTATTATTGTTCGTTGGCTTCTCTAGACAGGGCATTCGGGGGCAATCCTGCACTCAGGCTTCTGTAGGAGGGGGCTGGCCCCCTGGTGGGGTCCTGCTCTCCCCAGCATCTCACGAGGGGCACTTTCAAAAATGCAGGGTGGTTGCCAACGGTCTCATCTCTCTCTGCCTGAGAAGGAAGAGCCGCAGGTAGCGGTTCTGCCATGCAGGGTGGAGCACTGGCTTTTGAGCAGCGAGTGTCTTCTTCATTCAGTGGATAAATAATAATCAAGCTCTTATGTTGGGTAGGTCTTCTTTTTTTTTTCCCTGCCTTTCTGGCTGTCATGTTATTCCTCTATAAGAAGGGGATAATCCAACCTAAATTGTCTAAGAGAGTCAATGTGAAGAAGTTTTCTGAATCATGGGGTGTTTAAATGCCATGCATTCATTCTGTAGTTTTCGAGGGCAAAGAGTCCAATGATGGGTTTGGATTGACCCTTTTGAGAAAAGGCTGAGCACCATTATCCTTGGGAATGGGGAGTGGGAGGGAGGGTGCCACCTCCCCCCAGTGCTAGGCTGAGAGGTCCCTGCAGGCTGGGCAGGGATCGGGTCTGGGGCTGACCCTCGTGAGCGCCCCTCCGGGAACTGGAAGACGCCAAACTCCAAAGTCTACTGTGCATGTGAGGGGGTAGTCATCTGCAGTGAGAGTTGGGGACCTGGGGATGTGGGGACACTCATGCAGACCCACCAGAGCAGCCCCAGAGGGCAATCGACTGGGCTGCACGGGGCCAGAGAGAAACTCGGCTGACAGAACTCTCTGGGAAGTCCTAGCACCAGTCCTGAAGCCACGTTGTATCCCAAGGGCTTGCTTAGGTCCCTCTTTGTTTGAATTTTGTCGAAAAACCATGGGTAATAGTGAGAATCCCACTAAGAAGAAAGGAGGAAGTGGAGGAAAAAGGCCTAAAGAGAAGATCATGACCTAGTCCTGCCTGTCCTGGACAGGTTCGTCTGAAGCAGGAAGCACGCTGGTGAGTGTGGCATGGTGTCAGGTGTGTCTCTGGAGGAGCAGGGACCTGGATTCCAGCTGTGGCCTGCCTGCTCTCTCGCTGTGGGCCTCTGGACAGCCATTGTCCCTCTTTGGACAGGTGTCTCACCTGTACCAATGTGTGCGGTTGCACTGACAGGATCTTGGACCCCTCTCCTGCTTGATGGGAGTCTGGGCTGCTTCTGCAGGGCAGCAGGGACCTCACAGGCCCCCGGCTACAATGGCAGCTCAGCACCCAGAGTGCCCTTTCTGTCATGGGTGCACGGGAGAGGGAGGGAAGGTGCGGCCTGCAGAAGTTGGGCAGGCGGAGAGATGGCTCCAGGCAGCCTCCCCCTCAGGCTCCCCAGTCGCCCCATCTCAGTCCCCAGCTATTTTGGTCCCAGAGAGCTTCCTCCCACAGCTCTGTGGAAACGCTGGAATCGTGACCCACAGCCCCCCCAAACTATTCTGGTCTCGGGCTCCCCACTCAGCCCTCCGCTCCCTGCTGCCTCACTCAGCACTGCTCCTTCTCAGTATTGGCCAAGCCCTGGCGCTGGGAAAGCCCCTGGGCGGCACCCCCGGCTGTGCCGCTGCTGGCACCAGTGCCCAGGCCCAGATCTGTCACACGGGAGACCCAGGAACCCGGGCCACAGCTGAGCATCGCCGGCCTCTGAGCCAGGCTGAGACACCACTGGGCGGGGCCGGAGCCCATCAGACCTGTGTGATTTCGGCTCCCTCAGGCCCTGACCCACACTCCAGCTGAGATTGGCCCATCAAGTTGCTGCATCTCCATCCTCTCGGCTCCTCACTGTGTACCCAAACTTTGCAGGACTCTGCTGAACCTCTTTGGCTGGCCCAGAACTCAGCCAGTAGCTGACTTTCCAGGATACAGTCGAAGGACAGGCAGGCTTCCAGGGCTGGAACCCTGACTTCTTTCACTACTTAGCAGCTGTGTGACTTTGGGCAAGCTACTGAACCTCCTCGTGTCTCAGTTTCCCCTTCTGTAGAGTGGAGACCTCATCAGCACTCTCATGAGGGTAAGATAAAATACGGAATGTGGAACAGTGCCTGGCATAGCATAAGTACTAACGTAGTGTTAGCTATTACTGTGTATACGAGAGTTTCCCAACACTTAGAACACTTACAAAGCCATCTGGCAGAGTAGCACAGGGCTTAGAAATCAAATAAATCTGAGTTTTATCAGTGACCCTGCCACTTTCTGAGTCACTCCGGGCAAATCTTTGCATTGCTCTAAATCTCAGTTTCCTCACCTGTAAAATGGGGATAATAAAAACGGGGGATCATAAATAATGCGTGGCAAGTTCTTAGGTCATGGTGAAAGTGCCATGAACTCCATGTATGATTAGTATTCTCACTTGTTAACTATCCGTCTGCCTCATTCAGTTATAAGCACCGCAGGGGCTTCTGTTTCAAGAACGAATGGGACCCCAGGGCCTCGCATGCATCGCAAGGATTCGACAAATCCTTGTTGATAGAAAAAGCTGGTGTACAAAGAGGCAAGCTGCTGAATCCCCCCTGTTCTTTGGAGACTTTGCTTTTGGCAAGTCTAGCTCCCCCCCCCCCGCCCCCCCACACTTCCCCCCTCTCCCCCTCCCCCGCCAGCTGCCCACTCCTGCCTCTCCCTTACCCGCCGTGCAGCGCTGGATTCGGTTCTGCAGCCACTTCAGCAGGGGCTCCATGGTGCAGCCGCACACCCAGGGGTTGCCGCCGATCTGCAGGGTCACCAGCCCTGGCAGGCCCTCGAGGGCCTCGAGGCTGAGGAAGGCCAGGCCCCCGAAGCTGAGGTCCAGGTCTCGGAGTTGCACGAGGCCCTGGAAGGCCTGGGGGTGCACCCTCCGCAGCCATGGGTTGTGGCTCAGGTCGATGTGCACGAGCCCGTGGGCCTCCTGGAACATGTCGGCCGGCACGTGGCTGAGGTTGTTGTAGCTCAGATCCAGGTGTGCCAAGCGCTTGGCGTGGAGGAAGAGGCCTGGGGGCAGCTCCATCAAGGAGTTGTTGTGCAAATCCAGCACCCGGAGCTCCGTGTAGCACGTGAGGTAGCCAGGTGGCACGGCCGCAATGCGGTTGTGGGCCAGGCTGAGGTTCCGGGTGTCCATCGGCAGGTCTGGGGGCACAGAGAACAGCCGCTGGCTGCTGCAGTCCACCACCTGGTTACGGCACGTGCAAAGGACCGGGCAGCTGGCACCGGCGTCCGAGGGCATCACCCCAGCTGCCAAGAGGAGGGAGATGAGCAGCACGGCTGGGTGGGGAGGCCCCGGCCAGGGAAGCTGTGCCCAGGTGTCACCCATCTCAGGCAGCTGGCAGCAGCAGTGCTGAAGGGAGCCCATGGGGCCTGTGTTTATGGAATCGACAGCCAGTGACACAGGAAGGCAGCTACATCAGGGGCCAGAGCCCTTGAAGGTGGGGCTTCCGAGCACGTGGTGTCATGGCTTAAGCCTTTCCCGGAGCCTCTTAGCACCAAAGGGCTTCCTGAGATCCACAGGAAGTCCCCCTCTGGAGCCTAGGGGACGAGAAACCCAGTTGAGGTCCCCCAGGGTCTGAAATGATGATCAAAACTCGAGAAAGGAAGGGGACAAGGATGTGGCTGGACCAACTGCAGGCAGGCCCTGGAAGGGTTCCTGCAGATCTTTTGTGTCCTTCTCATCCATGCCTGCTGGGTGCTTCCTCTCGGTGCTGTGTCTGAGAGGTGGGAGGGAGGTGCTGAAGGAGATGAAAGGTGCCCTTTAAAGGTCCTGGCACTTCTTCTAAGAAAACGTAAGCCCTGCCCCAAGTCTGGGGCTGATTAGCAAGCCGGGGCTGCACCTGGGTCTCCAGCATTCAAGGTCTCAGAGGCCATTTCTCCTGGTGGCCCAGTGGGCTTGAGTCCAAGGGGGTCCAGGAGTGGGTGTTTTGGGAAGGCAGCCCGGGAGGAAGTGAGTCTCCATGGGCCTCCTAAAAGCCTGCGAGTCTTCAGCCTCAGTGGCTGCTGGAATCTCCAGGGGGACTCTTGGTTCTCCAGGGAGAGGAAGATCCCAAATGACACCAGCTGTCTGGGCCTCCGAGGCTGGACACAGCCATGAGTCCTGAGGTGCAGGCTGGGGTCAGCTGGAGGAGCTCTGGCTACTTCTCCCAGCCAGTGCCTCCTTCACACAGCTCTGCATTCAGCAGGTGGAGGCCTCGCTCTGTCAACAAGGAAAGCACTCAGGCAGAGAAACCGGTGCTACAACCTGGTCCCTCACCCAGGTCCCCTGTCCAACTTCTCTCTCTTTCTCTCTCCCTCCCTCCCTCCTCCCTTCTTTGCCCCCCAACCACAAAGCTCTCTGCTTGCTGTCTCCCAGGTGTGGGCCACGGTGGGCACAGACCTCAGCCTCATAATATTGTCACCTGCTGAACCTCCCCTGCCCAGCCTATAGCCATCCTCCTTCCCAGTTTCTGTCCTGGGCTAGATGCATTTTCTTTTTCTCCACAAAGCCCTGCCCCGCCGTCAGCACCAAACAGCTGAACCCCCTTGAACAACTCCCGGAGGAAAACCCGCATCCACACTCTGGCCGTTTGCACACTCCTTTCAAACAGTCTCAGCACTCTTGTCTCTCTCTCTCACACACACATACACACACATCCCCATTCTTCCGTGACACCCCCATATTTTGCCCTGCCCTGACGCACCTCCCCAGTTCTCTCTGCAGCTCCCTCTGCTCATGCACTCCTGCAGAGCCCCCTCCCCAGCCTACCCCACCCTCCTTCACCCCCAGCACACACCCTAATCCCATCATCCTTTTCCACAAACACTGCGCTCTCCAGTGCTTGAGCCCACGCCCAGACTTGGTCAGGCAGAGGGACGGGAGCAATGTCACGCCCAGAGCCTCAGCCCCACCGTGCACCCACGCCCTCCGTGGTCCCTCTCCTGTCTCCTGCCCACCTGCTGTCCTCACTTGTCCTCCCCTCACCCCTCAGTCTGCCACTGCCTCTCTTCCCACCACTTCCAGCCTCAATCCCGCCCACTGGGAAATCTCCCCAGCTCCCCTTCATTCAGACTCATTTTCCTGAGCCCCCAGGTGCCCCCTGCACTCCCACAGGCCCTCGTGAGCCTACTCACTCGGTTCCAAGGACACAGCCATCAATCTGCAGCAGACGCGGGTCTCCCTCCCTCGTCCTGGAATCCCTGCTCGCTCCTTGCTGGCTTCAGAACAGATTGCCTCCCCTGCTCTTCCCCTCCCCCGGCCTCTCCTCCATGTCTCCTGGATCCCAGGCCAGCATCTTCCGTGCTTTCCAGGTCCTGTGGTCCCTGCGCCTTTTCTTTTACCCAAAAGGGGAATCAGAGAGAGAGGATGCTTGGAAGAAAGTTCACAGAATCCAAATGCTTCTTTCTGAAACTCAGCCGGTGCTGAGGCTGCAGGGATATGTGGCTTCCGCCAGAGCCAGGTCTTCCCCTCCCTCCCTCCCCCCCTTCCCGCTCTCTCTCCCCCTCCCTGCATCCCTCTCCCTCCTCTCTCCCTTTTTCGCTCCCCTTTTTTTCCTCGAGGGCCAGGTACTGACGTTTCACTGTCTCTTAGCAACTGCCTCCACATCTCTGAGCAACAGGAGAACGGGCTATGGACCCCACCACTACGCGAGCACAGGGAAGGATGCACTCGGCAGAATTCACGGCCACCCGCAAGATCCTGGGGATAGGGCAGGGGGAGGAAGGTGAAAGGAGGGTAGGCCGGCCTGGACAGGGCCAGGGGCAGAGGACCAGACAGGCAGAGAGAGAAAAAGGGCCCAGCAGGGAGGTTGGAGTAGGGGCCCAGGCGTGGATCTGGAATTGTAGATGGAGGAGTGAGAGCTTACGGGCATCCGACCCAGAAGGGGAAAATGAGAGGGCTTGGAATGGGAAGAGGACTTAGTTGGCGAGGGGTGTAAAATGCTTCATGTCTCTCCTTATTCATTGAAGGCATGAATAAGGATGGAAAGAAAAAAAAGGAGTACATGTAACAAGTTTGCTCACTTTTTTTAAATTAGAGACACTTTATCTTTTTAAACATAATTTTTGCTTCAAAATATCAGGGGTACAAATGTTCTTGTTACATCATGGATGAGTTGTATAATGCTGCAGTCAGGGCTTTTAGTGTGCCCGTCACCAGAATAGTGTACATTATACCTGATAGGAAAGTTTTTATCTCTTCCCTCCCTCCCCCTCTCCCCTTCTTAGTTTCCAAAGTCATTTTTTTTTTTTTTGAGACAGAGTCTTGCTCTGTTGCCTGGGCTAGAGTGCCCACCATGCCCAGCTAATTTTTTTCTATATATTTTTAGTTGTCTAGCTAATTTCTTTCTATTTTTAGTAGAGACGGGGTCTCACTATTGCTCATGCTAATCTTGAACTCCTGACCTCGAATGATCCTCCCGCCTTGGCCTCCCAGAGTGCTTGGATTACAGGCGTGAGCCACTGTGCCTGGCCCCCAATGTCCTTTATACAACTATATGA
>VSMD01119029.1:0-119845 GCA_008750895.1 Mirza zaza
AGCAGTCAGTTCTGCTGGGTGTCCTCCAGCTCAATTCTGACCCTATGTACCTGGGGACAGTGTCAGACCCCACAGGGTGAGGGCTCAGTCCCCAAGACTGCCTCTCCTTCAGACACCAGTCCAGCCCCCGGAGGTTCTGACTGTCCAGCTTCAAGTTGGGGTTCCCACTCTGTGGGCTGGATTAACTTGCTGGAGCAGCTCACATAACTCAGGAAAACGCAGTTACTGGTGTATCATAAAGGATAGCACAGGGAATACAGATGAAGAGATATGTAGGGTGAGGTATGGGGGAAAGGGCATGGAGCTTCCAAGCCTTCTGTGAATGTGCCACCCTCCAGGAACCACGTGTTCAGCTACCTGGAAGCTCTCTGGACCCTGTCCTTTGGGGTTTTATGGAGGCTTCATTACGTAGGCATGATTGATTAAACCATTGGCCATTGGGGATCAACTTGACCTTCAGCCCTGATCTCCTACACAGAGGTTAAGGGGTGGACTTGAGGCCCCTGATTCTCTCATCATGCCTTGGTCTTTCTGTGACCAGCCCCATCCTGAAGCTATCAGTCAATCATTAGCATACAAAAAAAAAAAAAAAAAAAACAACACTTTGGAGATTCCAAGTACTTTAGAAGCTGTAAGCCGGAAAGAAGACCAAATATATATTTCACAATATCACATGTCTGTGCAGAATTCTGTCCCCTAAGGCTTTTGAGAAGGAGCTGCTACCATCATGACATTTGTGCATTTCTGTGCATGGACTGTTTTGGCAATCTGGTGACACCTACAGACCCCTTCTCCAATTTAGTCAAACCAAATGCAGTGGGGGGATGGGCTTGAGTTTGTGCAGGACTAGGAGTCACAGGGAACGGACTCGTAATAAACAGATTGCATTTGGACGAGAGTTAAAGCGATCAAACACTTCGACATGGGAGTGGTGGTTTTAAGTCGCCAACAGCATTTATTCTGATAAAGAGAAATTTTAGAAGGAAAGGGTCAGAGAGATAAGATCATTTTTCTCAAAGGCTATTATGTAGAACAGGGATTGGTAAACGTGTGCCGTAAAGCACCAGGTAGTAAATATCTTCACTTTGCGGACCAGTGGCACATCTAGCCTTTGCAACAGCAGTACACTCCACCACTGTAGGCAAAAGAGGCCACGCACAATGCATAGATGGATGGGTGTGGCCGTGTTCCAATAATACTTCGCTTGCAAAGACTGGTGGAGGGTCAGATTTGACCTGCTGGCCCCAGTTTGCTGACGTCTGATGCAGAAGAGGGAAAGTTGGAGAAAAATAACATTGGTCTACTCTGCACTGAGCATTTGCATATTATCTCATTGATTCTTCATAGCACCCCTTCAAGGTAGGTCCTATTTCCCAGTTTTTACAGATGTAAAAATTGAGAGTCTATGTTCTCCTATAGTTGCATGCTTCCTACGTAAGTTATTAAGAAAATAAGCCCTAATTGCCACAGCTATGACGTGATGGCCTCGGGATTCTAGCAAGACTCCACCACAGCAGTCCCTAGGGAATGGAAGGGGGATCTGCATCTGGTGCAATTTGTCACCCCAATGACAGCAAATGTACATCTGTTAAGGGTCACCCTGTTCCAGAAGCATCCTGAGCAACACGAAGACCGGGACTCCAGTGGCGTGGAGGAGATCTGGGTCATTTGGTGGAAACATGTGATAAGGCAATATGTGGTGCCCATTCTCAACAGGAACACATGAGAAAAGGGTTTTTCTCATTATGTTAAGTGTTTTCTGATGAATTGATTCATTAACCACAGAGATATTTTCCACAGCACCCCTTACCGCAGAGCTTCCTGCCAAGAACAAGGTCAAAGGCAAGGAAGGGTCTCCGGATAGCCGGAGTGTCAGGGAAGAGCATGCAATTAATATATCGCCTTCCTGTCAGGACAGAGGAATTCCTTCTTCCCTGTTCCCTTTTCCTATCCCACCAACTCACAACACGTCCCGTGGAGGCCTCCCCACAGCCAACTCTCCAGCCAAACACGAGGTAGTGACTCTCTTCTCCCTGGCCCGTCCACACTGCCGTGGTCACAGCTAGTTCTTTGAAAGACCACCCCAAGCTGTGCGTGACCGATCCCTGGATCCCAGTCCTCAGAGAGTGCCTGATGCATAGACTCACTCCATAAAAGGCTGCTTAGTTAAATTTCACTTAAACGTGTCTCAACCAAGCGCATGCATCTACCTTTCTCATTTAACCTCCATAAAAAATTACTGAACAAATTACCATCTCTCTTATTTTACAGATGAAAGCAAACAAGGCTTCAAAGGGAGTCTAGATGGAAGCAGAGAGAACTGTTGGCACCCCTGGAAGCCAGGTCTGCTTGTCTCATGCTCCAGGGCTCTGTGCCTTCCTGCAACTGGAGCCAGGAAGAAGTTCTGCAGGAAGATCAGCTGTGTTGCCAGCCTGCGTAGCCTTTCTTCAGTCATTCCTGGAGATCCACTTTTTTTCTGTTTCAAATCAATATCCAAAAAGCCACTTTCAGTGCAAAGTGAGAGTAAACTAACTGCATGAGCCAATCCTACCTTGGACACACTCTGGCATATTATTGCTAGAATCAACTTCTTCAAGAGGATTTAACACATTGTACCATCAGTGTCTTTATAGGCCCAACACAGAATGAAGAAGAGAGCAAGCCCCTGAGGTCAGATAGATCTGAGATGAGATCCTGGTTCTGCCATTTCATAAACTGTGTGGCCCTAAGCAACCTCCATGGGCCTTGATTTCTTCATCTGTAAAATGGGGTTAAGGATGCCTACTTTGTAGGTTTGTGAGATTATGAGAAATAACAGGCCAGAAAAGAGGTTTTTAGTGTTTATATAGATGAGACAGATAAATGATATATGAAAGATATAGAGTGATAGATAGTAGCACATAATATTAAACTTATTTTGAAGCCTAAGAAATTGAATGTTAAGAGTTTAAGAAAAGGAAGAGTAATACATATTCTCATAAACGCTTGTCTTCTTTCTAGATGAGGGACTTGAGACTCAGAGATATTAAAGAACTTTCCCAAAGCCACACAGCTGGAAGCTGACCAGGTCTCACTGCACATCCTGCACGTGCACGGTGCCTGCTACGCACTGGACATTCCATGAGCATTTGTAGACTATTCACTGAATGCATAAGACACGGCCTAAAACAACAGCAGCACAGTTCGGGAGTACAGTTCTCTGGTCTTCTCTAGGCAGTGCCATTCTAGTTGCCTCTTATTGGGATGGGGAGTATTACATGAGTTTTAGTGACTACGACGGGAATTGTCACCACAGCCCTGAGAGTGAACTTAACTGATTGTCTACAACCTGCTCGCAAGAGAGGCCAGGGCTCGAGAACACAGGAATTGTAACTGCTCTGATGACCTATTCTTAAGTAAGTAAGGTCAAGTTTTCTTCTTGCCCTGAGAATAATACAGAAATACAATTCCAGTTGGTGAAATTAAATGCACCTTCAGTTCTCATTTGTTTTAATGCTATGGTTTTAGTTCTATAAACATAGAGAGCCATGATGGTATAATGGAAAGAGAGCTGGCTACACAGGTGGGAGACACGGGTTCAAATCTAAGTTTCTATAAACTCTAGGCATGAATCTTAGCCTCTTTGCCTCTATTTCCTCATGTATAAAATGGAAATGATAATACTTGCTCCTCCCATTATAGTAGTGAGGCTTAAGTGGGATCATGTATGTTAAAGTACCTACCTAGCTTGATGCTTGGCACATGGAAAGTGTCTGACACATATCTATTCCTTTGATGGAATGCACATGTAGTATCTAGCACATTCGAAATGCATAAGATGCTACCAATTCGCTTTAATTCTAGCATTATACCTAGGTCCACAGAAGGTCTTTAATTGATTTTTGTTCACTCAATGAAATACTTACCCAATGACTGGCACAGTAGTTGCTTAATGAACATTCATTCGGTGGAATCCTAACACAGTGCATAGCACTTAACACTCAATAAATTGTTAGTTGAATCAACCAGGGAAAATAGAACTTTATTCGTTTAATGAGATTTTGCAATCCCATAAATATTGTATGCTATTGCCAGTGCTTTACAAAGTGAATCAACCATTGCTGAAATGATCTCTGCTTGTGCTTGTTAACAAACCATTGTAAACTATTTTCTAAACATACAGCATTCCATGAATGTGCCATAATAACATTGGCAATGCTAAACACCCTCAGGACCCCAAACAAGTGGCGGGAGAGTGTAGTATACGAATTAATTTAGAAGACAGAAAAGGATTCATCTTCACAAAGAGACATGCAACCGTGCAATTCCTTCTATGCTTGTCCAAAGCTCAGCTTGACAATTGTTCTGGCAGATCACAGAGACCTTGGCCCCCAGGGAAAAATTCTCAAGTGTAGGCAGAAATTTTTCAGGAATTAGAATTACATATATGAGAATACGTGCATGTGTGGGTTTGTGTACACATAAAATCTTTTTATAAAGGATTAGTCTTTGAAAGTTTTGCTTTATTTAACTACTTTGCAAAAATAAAGCAGTACCCTGGAGACAAGGGGAGTGACTTTTAATAGTATAATTTCTCCTTTCAGAAGCCACATTCTCTAAAATGACAAGCAAGCAATGACAAAGAAAGCAGAGAGAGATGCTTTCAACAAGCATTTGGCTTCCTCGGTGAATCAGAAGTCCAGGAGGGAGTGACTGATTCTGTATGACTTCTTCACAGAGCAGATGGCTCTAAACCTTGGTCCTCAACAGTGGCTGTCAGTTCTCCAGGCAGAAAAGATAGAGGAAGAGCATTCCAAGTCTAAAAGGGAAAGTGGAATTTAAGGTAAGGTCAAGAGTTCAATGACTAGGTGTCAGGTGTGAGCCGCCAAAAGGTGAGTAGCAGCAAGCGATGCCAAAAAGGTCGATCAACCAGGAGACATTTAATGCCATGATATGGAGCTTGGGCTTGACTTGGTGACCTGTGAGGAATGTTCTGCTTATATCTCTTTTATACCACTTTTCTCTATCCATCTTACTTTAGACATGGTTGTTTATTATTGGTTTTTTCCCCTCTACTTCCTTCTTCTAGTCTGCAAGTTCCTTGAGACCAGGATGTGTGTGTCTGTTACCTTTATTAATATCTGTGAGTCTAGCTTAGCACATTACCCAGAATAAGTACAAAACAAGTTCCAACATAAATAAAAAGCAGAAACACCCTCCCAGAAGTTAATATCCATTGCCTATTATCTAATCTTTCTTTATAAACAGTCAGTGTACCAGTTCGGAGTTAGTGTAGGAAACAGAAGCCCCTCTCAATATTTGAAACAGGGGTATCAATAGGGAGAATGGGGTGTTCACAGAATCCCTGGAAGGCTGGAGGGGCCACTCTGGAGGACGGCTGATTCAGTGCATACCTCCAAAGCTAAGATTCCAAGGTCAAAGTGCTGTTGCTGCTCCTGACCTAAAACCACCAAGGCCTCTCGCTCTCAAAAACGCAGTGACTACATTACATGCCATAATTCTGAGTCAGTCCATGGACACACATGTGTCTATGACCTCACTTGCCAGCAGCAATGACAACAGGACTATGGCTCCCATCTCACGTCCAAATTCCAGATCTCCTGGGAGGTCATCTCATCAGTAGAACCTAATTTGCTTCCAAAACTCCAACTGCAAGGAAATCGGGGAAATGTAGTTCTTAGCCTTCCAGGCCTATGGTAAAGAAAGGGCCATAGAAGCAGGTGGGAAAAGGTGCCTGGTTCTAATCAAAGATCTCCAATGCAGTCAAGAGTAATTCTGATTATTGCCTGCTTCATATGTGAAATACATTCTGTTTTTTAAAAAAATCTTCTTTTAAGGCCGGGCGCGGTGGCTCACGCCTGTAATCCTAGCTCTCTGGGAGGCCGAGGTGGGCGGATCGTTTAGAGCTCAGGAGTTCGAGACCAGCCTGAGCAAGAGCGAGACCCCATCTCTACTATAAATAGAAAGAAATTAATTGGCCAACTAATATATATAGAAAAAATTAGCCGGGCATGGTGGCACATGCCTGTAGTCCCAGCTACTTGGGAGGCTGAGGCAGGAGGATCTCTTGAGCCCAGGAGTTTGAGGTTGCTGTGAGCTAGGCTGATGCCACGGCACTCACTCTAGCCTGGGCAATAAAGTGAGACTCTGTCTCAAAAAAAAAAAAAAAAAAATCTTCTTTTAGCCTGGATAAAACTTCCTAAGAAATAAAAGATTATTTTTTGTAGCCTTATTTTTTTTTCATCAGCCTCAATAATGAGGAATGATTGACAGGTTTATTTGTTCACTAAAATGATAAGCATCTGCTTTTCTCCCTTTCTCTTTCCTCTTCCTCTTTTCCTCTTGCTTTTTCTTGCCTTTCCTTTCTGAAGAATTCTGTGGTGACCCTGTTGGTTGGGACAAAGCACGGTCCACTCTGGGGGACGGAAAGCGCTGGTGGCTGAGAGTGGGGTGTCACAGCCTGCAGAGCGGTAGCCTGGCCCGGGGTGCCGGGTCCTGAGCAGAATCAGGAGAGAGTCTGGGTGGGGGCACAATGCAGTGTGGGGTGTCAGAGCCTGACAAGGGTGACAAGGGCATCCATATGGGGGGAGTGGCCCAAAGATGAGGAGCGAAGACCCAGGAAAGGTGTGACAAGCATCCAGGTGGGGGGTTGGGTGTCAGAGCCTGGGTTGGGGGTCAAGAGAGGGTGTCCTCGCAGCAGAAAGGGGGGCTGGGTTACATTCAGGGGGGCCAACAAATAGGCAAATACTTTAAGGGTGATGGAAGCCAAGTCTTTCCCTGTGGGAGAAGGGCGTCACAAAATGGAAAAAGAGAAAACTAAAATGAATCCTGTGATGTTAGTCTGGAATTGGAACTCAGTGTGTGAACTCATTGGTTTCAATGTGTATGTACAAAGATACATATAGAAATAAATGTAGATATAAATGAAAGCCTGTGTGTGTGCATGTGTGTGTGTGTGTGTGTGTGTGTTTCCTGACTTTGTCCACGCAAAGGAACTGAGAACAACACCCTAATAGCAATGAGCACATCTAGCACCCAACTCTTGGCTTTCAAATGACATTCTGCAACATTCTACACTAAAAGGAACCAGGGTTTCTTGGAGAAATGGCCGATTCCAGGACTGGGTCAAGAAAAGGACAAGATGAGCCTGGAGCATCTTATTGTGCCAGAGAGTGAGGAAGGGCTTGAGGAATGATGGGGACACGTCAAAAGGGCACAGAGGCCAAACTGGAAGGACTCCCGCTGGCCAAATCCGGGACACTTTAAACATCAAAATAAATGATGGTAACAATGGATTATAACTCACTGAATAAAATAGGAAACCACAAGTCCATGCTGATAAACAACTTTACAAGTGAAAGTTCGATGCAGAATAGAATGCGTGCATCGTTTCAAAGTATCTCCCTACGAAATTATAAAAGGGGAACAAGAGTGTAACTTTCCAGTGGAGAAGCCCAGCAGGCACCACCTTAGGAAGTGATCAGAGTGATTATTGGTAAAGGGATAAACGAATTCCACGCCCTGCAATGGGAGGCAGGAGAACAGCCCCGCTGTGGCATCCTGGCCAAAGATGTACAATAAGAGTAACACCGTGAAGACACCTCAGGTAAACTCAAACTGAGGTGTTCTACGGAGTAACTAGCCTGCAATCTTCAAAAGTGTCAAGGTCACAAAAATAACAAAAGACTGAAAAACTGTTCCGTGCTAGAAGAGATGAAGCAGGTGTGACAACTAAGTACAATGATTCTAAATTAGAGCCTTTAGAAGGACTGAAAGAACATTATTGTGACAATTGGTGAAACCTGGATGGTGTCTGAGAATTAAATAATAATATAGTATAGATTTTAATTTTCTGATTTAGGTGGTTGCATGGTAGTGATATAGGAGAATATCGTTGTTTGTCGGGAATACTTACTTAAGTATTCGGGGGTCATAGGCCATCCGATTGGCAACTTACTTCCATATGGTTCCGAAAATGTACTTTGCATTGTACTTGCAACTCCTCTATAAATTTGTGGATATTTCAAAATAAAATTTATTTTTTAAATATATAAGTGCCCAAGTTCCAGAAAAACTCAAGTACATAAAATCAAGAACCAGAAACCTCACCTGTTTCACAGCTGCAAACAGAACTCCATTTATATTACCCAAACAGGCTGGGCGCAGTGGCTCATACCTGTAATCCTAGCATTCTGGGAGGCTGAAGTGGGAGGATCACTTGAGCTCAGGAGTTCAAAACCAGCCTGAGCAAGAGCGAGACCCCATTTCTACTAAAATAGAAAAGTTAGCCAAGCTTGGTGGCATGTGCCTGTAGCCCCAGCTGCTCGGGAGGCTGAGGCAGAAGGATCTCTTGAGCCCAGGAGTTTGAGGTTGCTGTGAGCTAGGCTGATGCCACGGCTCTCTAGCCCAGGCAACAGAGCAAGACTCTGTCTCAAAAAAAAAAAAAAAAAAAAAAAAATCCAAACAGCTGAGAATCCTTCTTTTTTTTTTTTTTCACATTAGATCTCAGAAACGTAAAATGAAAATCTACCGATGAGTTTTCAGGAACTTTTAGTATTCTTGGAGGCTACACTGAATGTATATACTTCCAACCTTCCAGAGTCTATCATAATGTATGAAAGGAAAACTTGGTTAGGAGGAAGAAGACCTGTGATAGAGAAGGTTGGAAGTATGTATATTCAACATAGCCTCAAAAAAAAAAAAAAAAAGAGCTTATTGCTGCTCACTTAAAGGGGGATAAAATGGAGATATTTCTATATTCTCATAAATAAATTTTAAACTAACTTTGAACTAGAAAAAGAAAAAGGTAAGAAGCTCCAGGTCAGAATGTCATTTTTGCCACTTCCTAAATATGCAACTTTGGGCAATTGCTTAATCTCCTTAAGCTTGGGTTTCCTTAACTATGAAATGAAGATAATAATATTTACTTCACGGCATTGTTGAGAGAATTAACTACAATAATGGGTGTGAACCTGCCTACATAACGATTGGCATAGGAGCACAAGGTTTTCTGTTTTTTTTTAGTTGCACAACAATTTAATCTTATATAACCCAACAAGTTCCTTTGACCCTGACATAATTTCTCCTGCCTATAGCTAGGCACATTTGCCATTTACTCACTCATTTACGCACTTAAGGTTTGACAAATAATTATTGAGAGAGTCTCCTATACAGAGTATGGTGGTCCAAGTCAGAAAGAATGAACTCCAAGTTATCCTTTTTTATCCTACAAAGAGGCAGATGCCAGGGGAAACCAGGCTTTACATACAGCTGTGAATTATGAATTTCAATCGGTTTATTACTCCAACCAAGGGCGTGTTTGCCTTTAGTTCCCTCTCTTATTGCAGCTATTGAATCCACCCACTTCTCCGTCACATACATATTTATTTTCCAATGAGTTCTGAAAGATTTCCAAGGTAGAGCAAGAAACAGAGAATGCAGCTGACATCTGCCTCCCCCTGGGAATTATGTCACTTTTTGATTTAATTCCTCCTGACATTTTCCCCGTTGTACTTTCTGCTCTTCATCAAAATACACCCCTTTTGAAAAACAAATGTACTTCTTGACTGCTCAGGACAATCTTGGAAACGGTTGCAACTGTTCGTGTGTAGGGTTAAAAAATAAATGCAGGCATCGCTGCTCAGCCTTTTGGCTAAGATCAAGTGTAAACAATAAATGCAGGTAAACAAAGTGTAGAGACCTGTTCCATAAGGTCACATGAACACGAAAGGGCTGGTTCGGACATCCAAAGTCCCAGGGGTGTCTCTGAAAAAAACCCACTTAGGCAAGCTGGAGGGATTTATTTTCCATTTTTAGGCCATTGGCAGTTTTGTTTGCTTAAGCTTAATTGTTCCCGGATACTGACAGGGTACAGAAGGTAACTGTATGTTTGATTTTAACGACTGTTTTGAGGCTGGTTGAACATCCTCACTGAAAAAATTACCAAAACACATACATGCAAAACAGGCAGAGTTTTTTGTTATGTTTTGTTTGTTTTCTGGAAAAAAAATTCTCATGGAGCTGAAACGCAGGCAGGTCTAGCTGTGCAGCCCGTGCCCTTCTGTGAGTTGACCGGACTTCCCAGGGAGCGATGGGGCTGGAGAATGCACGGCTTCTGCTTGTCAGAGCAGGACTGGCTTTCCTGGGAGGACGACTGAAGCCCCCAGCGAGCCAAGGGGACAGCCATCTTCACCCTCTCCCCTCTTCCCTCTCCCTATCAATCCCCAGCCCTCTGCAATCTGACATCCTCCGAACCGGCTCTGGACAAGCGATGCAGAACTGGAGCCACCTACCTCCCTGACGTCCCCAGGACAGAACAGTTTTAACTGGCAGAAATGTCCCAGGACTTCCACAAGGGCACGAAGTCAGCTACAGAAATGGTGAAATAACTCTTGTGTGGCAGCGTCAAATCATGCATCCGAGGTCCCCTTGAGGGGAGGAAGCCACATCTACTCTCACCCAGCCTGCTCCCACTCCCACAGGTGCTTTGTCGCATCTGCGGGCACCACATGCATCCATAACCTGACCATCCGCACACTAGTGGCCTCACCTGGGTCCTTAGCTCGGTACCCCCCACTAGAGACCCACTCCTCCCTGGGTCCACTTCAGTCCCCTTCCCCATCTCTCTAGCCCCACCCTCCTCTCCAATTTCTTTCTCAGGGTCCTCTGACTCAGCTCTCCCTTTAAACTGTGGAGTAGCCCAGGCCTCCCTCCCTGAACCCTCCTAATGTCCCACGTCTTCTCCCCAGTTGTGGGAGACGGAGGGAGAACAAAATGCCCCCCCATCAGAATCTCTGGGATAGAGTAAATAAATTCCCCCAAACCATGTTCAATATTATAACATAATATTTACCAAAGGAAAGACATGTCTATTGTTTTCAACAGAAATCACTGAAGGCAAAGCTTGGCAACATCTCCCTGGTGACAGAGACATACTGACGACTCGGAGAATCTTAGCTGGGCCAGCGTCACGTTTGCCAGACAGTGCATGCCCTGTGTCTCAGGTTGAGAAACACTTGCTCCCAATAACCTCATCCACTCCCACGGCTCCGATTATGCCTATAAGCTGACAACTCCCAGCGCTCTATCTCCACCCCAGATCTCGCCAGGGGCCTCTGATGCATGCGGACTGCTTACGGGACATTTCCACTTGGAAGTCCACACCTCATGGGTGCAGGTGAGCTCACGATCTTCCCACACCCTGCTCCTGTCTCTGTTGGCACCACCACCCCGGACCCCACCACCCAGGCCAGAGCAGGGGATGTCTGCCTGTCCCCTGCTCTTCCCAGCAATGGTCACCTGTGCAATCTCTCATATATCCGTCTTCTCTCCAGCGCTACAGACAACTGCCCCAGTTCAGGCTTTCCCTCTGGGGTCTCTTAGGAAATAGCAGCCTCCAACCCAGATGCCTTGGCTTCTAATTCTCTTTGTTGCCCATCTTCTACACTGTTGGAAAATGGTGTATCTAAAATACTGGTCTAGGCAACTCATTCACCTCCTCGCTAAAAATACTCTGATGGTTCTTTGTTGCTTAGAGAATAAAGCTAATGTTTTTGGAACAACAATGCTCATCACAGTAGCAATCCATCTTACCTTCCCTGCTTCTTTTCCTGCCACCCATTCTTCACACTCTGCCTTCCAGCCACCTTAGTCCTCCAGCCTCCACACGACTTCCCACCTGCAGACTTTTACACACAGCTCCCTCTGCCCAGAGTTCCAGCTCCCTACCTGGCTGCATGGTGAACCCCTGCGCTTCCTGCAGAACCCAGATGAGTGTCACCTTCTGCATAGAGCCTCCTCCAGGTAAAAGTAATCGTTCCTTTCACTGTTCTCCTGCTGTGTTGCCTACAGGTTTCTTCATGGCCTTATCAGTTTGTAAATTTAATGATTTGGTTAGTGTCTGTCTTTCCTGGGTATCATGACCTCTTTGAGTATAGGAACTGAAGGAGCGTATATATCGATGTTTCCCCAGAATCTAATACATAGCGTGGTGCAGGGGATGGAATGAATAAATGAATGAATAAAGACAGATATACTGTACTCAGGGTGCCTGCTGCCTTGTAGCAGTGTTATCGTTCTCTCAAGTCCCCTAGGACTGGACATGACTACACAAGGCAGTACAGGGTTGCAATATTTTGCATTAGCTCTGACAAATCTCCCCAAAATTAGTGGCTTAAAAAAGTATAATTAGATCTTATCTCTGTGGGTGCTTAGAAAATGTGCTGGGTTTTTTGTTGTTGTTGTTTTTACATTTACCAATTTATTATAAAGGATATTACAAAGGATACAGAAGAAAATATGCATAAGGTGAGGTATGGGGAAGGGGCACAGAGCTTCCCTGTCCTCCCCAGGCACACCACCCTCCAGGCACCTCCACGGGTTTACCTATCCAAAAGCTCGGTGAACCCCGTCCTTTTGGATTTTTATGGAGTGTAGGCATGATTGATGAAGCCATTGGCCTTTGGTGATCAACTTAATCTTCAGTGGCCCTCCTCCCCCAAAGTTTGGGAGTGGGTAGAGAATTTGGACAAAGCACATGGGAATCATTCATCCCTCCCTCATCATGTCTGAAGCCTCAACTGGAAGACTCAAAGCCTGGGGGCTGGAATTATCTGAAAGCTCATCCGCTCACACAATACCAGCTGTCACCTGGAATTTAGCTGAGGCTATCAGTCAGAACACCTCCCTGTGGCTTCCCCATGTACACTGAGTTTCCTCACAACATGGTAGATGAATGTCAAGGACAATTGTCCTAAGACTGAGAAAAAAATAGATGAAAACCGTATTGCTGGGTGGGATTTGGGAGTGGGAGAAGAAAACAAAACAAAAAAATATTGCCTTTTGCAACCTACCCTTGGAAGTCATGCAGTATCACTTCTACCACATTCTATTGACCGAGGCAGTTACAAAGGTCCACCCTCGTCCAAGGGGAGGGAAGATAGACCCTACCTCTTGATGGAAGAGTGTTAATATCACATTGAAATAAGAGCATGTGGTATGGCATATACACTGGTGTGACCATATTTAAAAATATCTGCCACAGTCTTCTTCAAGGAACACTGTCCTCTGCTATTGCGTGGGCACAGACTTAATCTCACGAGGCCTCCCATCTAATTAGTCAGAGTTTGTACCCTTAGAGACACACAGCTGTGGTAGGACTGAACCATGTAGGATCTGTCTATTGAATTTACTCAGAGAAGACTGACTAGTCTGTACCAGGCCCTATAGATGGATCAGATACAGCCCCTGCTCTCCAGAAACAAATATTCTGTACTCAAAGCCACTTCTCCCATCCACCATCATCTTGAACCAACTTAATGTACTTCCACTTTCTTTTCTCCTTTGGATGGAAACTTAGTTCCATATGAAAAATGGGCTCTGCAGATATGCTCAGTCAAACCTGAGTCCAGGGACAATTACAATATACTTTAGGCTTCCAAGTTGAGGCTCTATTGCACAAGAAAGAACTGAATAACCACCATAAAAGTAAAATAGAAAAAAAGTTATTAGTAATTAGACTATGTAGATATTGTAGGACTCCATTTCCTTGTGTGACAAAACTATGACCCAGGGGCCAAATCCTGCCAGCAGCCTAACCTGCTCTGGTAAATAAAGTTTTATTGCAACTTGGCCATGCCCCATTGGTATAAGTATGGTCTATGGCGACTTTAGCCCAGCAGAGTTGAATAGTTAAAACAGAGAACCATCTGGCCCCACAAAACCTAAAATATTTACTATCTAGCCTTTACATAAAAAGTTTGCTGACCCTATTCTTGAAACTAGACTAAATATGTTTATTTTCTTGCATAAATTATATCAGCTGTCATTTGTCATGCATCACCTGTGCACCAGGCTGTATGCTCTATCCTATGTGTGTTATCTTTAAATTTTATTTAGAGCCACAAGGAAAATGTTATTATCTCCATCTTGAAGATGGAGAAAACCAAGACTTAAAGAAGTTAAAAGATTTTCCCAAAACCACAACTAGTAAGTGGTGGAATTCAAACCCAGCTCAATATGACTCCAAAGCCCATGTTCTTTTCTTCCTATCCTTCAATAATGCACGGGGCTAGATCCTTCTGCTTTCTGGCTGCCTGGGTGAGAAATGACTGCTATTCTTGCTGGAATCTAGAAGCTGCTATGCATGATGATTAGCCTCAGGAATCTGCACGCGAGCATAACCACTTTTCCCAAAAGACTGCTTGTAATGGAGACGGTTTATCATTCAGTGAGGCAGGGATCACAGAGGCTGCCCCTACTCCTCAAGTCCTCCCTTGGAATTAACAGAGAGTTGGACCACTGCAGCCCATGGGACATACTGCCCACCAGCTGAAACAAGGGACTTGGAGCTACAAATACAGAACTGTGGGAGACTTCACCACCTCCCTAGGAGCTCCTCAACTTGGAGGGGTTTCCCAGGCCATCTGGAGCACCAGATAGAGCCAATCCCCACAGGTAGCTTCTATCTGGACAGCAGGTGCAATGAAAATTGCCATTAGCACTTGCCAGATTTTGTGAGTCTCCAGTTCAAATGGGAGCTGTGGCTCTGAGCATAAGTCTGCATTCTCTAGCTCCAAACGTTCTTACAAGGCATTCTTACAAGGAGGTAGGGGGAAATGTTTGGGGACACAGGGCTCCAAGACCAGAAAGAATGTGCCCAGACATTCCCTGAGGATTCACCTCTCACATCTTTATTGACTCTGGGACCCAAGACTAGGTTCTGCTAATGAAAAGAAGGGCATTGCCCACAGGATACAGAGGAGTTTACTGGGTGTTGCTGTTTTTTTTTTAATTCTCTCTCATTCGTTGCATATGTATTTATTGAGCACCTACTATGTGCCAGTTCTAAACATTGAGGATAAGCAGTAAATAAAAGAGAGAAAAATCCTTGGCCTCAATAATAATGATTAAGTGCCTCTTATATGTCAGGTACTTTTCTAAAAACTGCACAAGTAGTAATACATTTAAAATAGCAGCACTATGAGGTCCTAGCATTGTCTCATTTCACAAAAGAAAAAACTGAAGCATGGGAATATTCATTCATTTAATAAACACATTACACAACACATACAGAGCCTACTACGCTAATATTTATAATAACTGGATTGTATACAGTGGATGCCCTAAAGTTTAAAAAAGAAATCCTTTGAAATACACATTTACCATACACCTCTCATTGCACCATCCTGCTAAGAAGGCCATGTGGTATACCGTGAAGTCTCAGAGGTGTTAAGTGTTTACACAAGGTCTCCCCAGCCAGGTATGACCTCTTAGTCCAGTGCTGTATCAGAAGGATTGGACCAAGGGATCCTGGAGATACCTTTCTTTCAGCTTTAGAACCTTAGGGATCATTCCAGAATGTCTTCTCTTCCACTTGTCCCGTGTCCCCTAATTAGGAGTCTTGCCACCACACCCAAGTGACTTCCAGCAAAAATTAAATGTCTGCTCCATCAGTGCCAAGTAAACCTAAAAACCCCACCTCCAGGAGGTGAAGGGGCCAAGAACCAGCCACCTGGCCTCAAGGCCACACTGGAATTCACTTCGACCTTCGGCACAGAACCGCCTCACCCAAATCACCAAATCAGGTGTATTAACAGCTCTAGGTACAAAGAGGCAGAAGACGTATCCCTGCTCAGCTTTTTTGGGACCAACAAGCAAATACACAATGAACCACAGTACAGTGTACTCAGTGCTGAGAGTGAATTGTGAGCAAGAATGAGAAACACCAACTCTGATGGGACTGGTCTGGGCTAATAATATATCAATACTGTCAAACATTTGCATGAGCCATGTGATCTGCAGCAAGTTACTCACTTCTTTATGCCTCAATTATTTATCTCAAATGGGGACAAAACCCATTTTTTTTCCTTGGAAGTGTGTGTGTGAGGATTAAATGTTAGCACACAGAAAGTACTTAGAGCTGTGCCCGACACATCCTGAGAGTCATTTGAGAGTTGTCATTATTATATGTTCCCTATGCTCTAGGTCCTGTTCTCAGCACTTTGCCTGAACGACCTACGTGGTAGGGACCCCCTGTCAACTAAAGGTGTGCACTCTGCCATCTGTAAGCAGAGTAACCTAGACCGAGTTGATGAATATCTATGCCTCAGTGTTCTCATGTGTAAAATGGGGATTACTATCTCTACCTTGAAAGGCTTTTGTGCGGCTGAAATGAACTCACAAATATAAAGCACTTAGGATGGTGTCTGGCACACAAGTGGGCGGTAAATGCTGGCTATTTCTTCCTGGATTAATTTATCTCTGGCTGGCTTGCATGTCTCTTCCTTTCCTTCCTTCTTGTTTCTGCCCCAAACTGTGACCCATCCCCATTGTCTTTATGGAACACCCTTGGTTAGTTTCACCTGGGCTGGCTTAATTTGCCCAGAAAATACTCTTAGTTTTCCTCTTCCCCTCTGGACCTCTTTCACCATTGCCTTTTCATGTCCCCCTTCCTGCATCCATCCCTAAACACTGGCATTTCTGTGTGTCCTGGAGTTGGCCACTTCCTCTCACCCACTCTGCACACTCTCCCAAGAATCTGTGCATCCATATCCCAACAGCTTCCAAATCCGTATGCCCTGACAGATCACTCTCTTGAGCTCCTAACCCAAATTCCCAGCTACCACCTCCACTTGGATGTCCCAATAGTGCTTGTCCAAACTGAAACCATCCTTTTCATCCCCAAACCTGCTCTTCCTCCTGGCTTCCCAGTCTCAGCAGTTGGCACCCTCACGAGCCCAGTTGCCCAAACTAGAAACTGGGAGTTGTCCTAGAGACATCTTAGCATTCCACCTCCACAATTAGTCAACAAGTCTTATTGATTCCACCTCTTTGGAAATCTCCCCTTCTCTCCAGCTTCACTGCCCCTGCCGTGTTCAAGATCTTGCCATAACTTTGGGGTGGCTTCCTCACATAGCTCCCTCTTTCCAGCCTTTACCCTCCTCTAACCCATCCTTCTCCATCAGGGGTGGGCAAACTTTATCTGTAAAGAGTCAGACAGCAAACATTGTAGGCTTTGTGGCCATAGGGTCTCTGTTGCAGCTAATGAAATCTTCCATTGTGCTGCTAAAGCATCCATAGACAGATAAATAGTGTGTATTCTAATCAAATGTATTTATGAAAACAGGAATGGGATGTACTTGGCCCATAGTTTGCCAGCCTCTGTTCTACATTGCTGCCAAAGTGGTCTTTCTAACACGACTAAGGGCCAAGGGTCAAATTTTTCAACAACCCCTCAATGCTGTCAAGATAAAGACCAAAATCTTCACCAAGCTCACAAGTCCTGTGTGATCTGGTCTCTCCTTCTTCTGTCTCTTCATCACATGCCCTCATGCTTCAAATTTTTCCAGCTACTAGAGATCCTAGAATCCAGTGTGGCATTTTTTCACTTCTGCACTTATACACATGTGATCCTTCTGCCTGACAATGTCCTTTCTTCTCCTTATTCATTTGTCAAACTGGCATTTAGCCTTCAAGACTCAAGTTAAGTCTCATTTCCTGTTTGAAGCCTCCTATCCAACAACTGAGGAGAATTAAAAACTTCTCATGGTCTATATTTCTGTGACAAATTGGGAGGTCTTTGATGGTGGACTATGTCTCATTCATTTCACTTCTTTGATGGCTAAAAGAACCCTCCCATTACATAGGAGGAAACTGAGGCATAGAGGGACCCTATGGCACAAACTGAAAGTCTTACAGCAAAGAAGGATCTCTACTGCAATCAAAACCAGGAGCACATGGATCGTGAATCCATAATTTCTCCCTACTCCACCTTGAAAGTCAGAAATATTTTTGTTTGTCTGGTGTCTACTCATTGCACAGCATAGGAATAGTATTGATTAGTTTTTCTCTACATCTACATGAGCCTTCAGCACTAGAATAAAGAGAATGCAGTTCTGCATGGATCCTCCAGGAGAAATTATGAGATTCTTTTCTCTGGTTTTCAAGTCTTCTGGGTGAGCTGGTGACCGCAGCCCAGAGGACCCAAGTGTTGCTGCTGCCACAACACCCTGAAGAGATTTTTTTTTGACATTTCCTAACTATCTGGGTTGGTGTCTCTTCAGTCGTTAGCTCACTTTTCTTATGGTTCCTTCTGTGAACATCTTTCACAAAGTCAGTCCTTCTGCAGACAAGTGAATTTTCCTTCCTTATCAGGTATGCTCACGTCACAATGGATGGTGAAGCTCATGGTCTCCATGGTGACCAGTTTTCATCGTCAAAAACTTTACTGTACAGAGAGTGCACACTGCGTGTTGTAGTTAAGGTATTGGTTGATAATGAAAACACTAAAAAAGGAAACACAAAACTTAAAATCATCATTTTTTTCTGAAGAAATAACCCAAGAAATGAGACAGAATTATCTTGATTCCCATTCAACAATGGGCTAAATGTTAAAAACAAAAAAACAAAAAAACACTTATTTATTTAATTTTTTTTAGGTTTGATGTGTTCATAGGAAGGAAGGCAACGACCCATCTTCAGATACACTTGGGTCTTAAATCTAAGCTTTCAAAGATGTGTGAGAAATGACCTTGGCCTCTTGGCCTGTTGAGCTCTACAGAATTCTAGGACTCCCTTGAGACCTTTAGGAGTTCTATAAACAATAAACAATTCTCTACTGATTGTTGAAGGTTTATACTACATCCTCTTGATTTCTATGTTGGATTCTAGATAAGATTTTTGTTTAAAAAAAAAAAGAGTTATATTGCTTATTAGAAAAAAAGTCAAAATAAAAACATTACATTCAACTTCACGGGTTAAATTAATGAATTTTTAACATACCTAGAAATCAGCTTGAAGTAGATCCTTAGATTACTTATATTAGTTTTGTCAAGAAATAATTTCAGAAGCAAATCAAAGTCTGGAGATACTTACAAGATAACTGAGCAACAAGCCTATTTTTAACTTTCCACACCACCCAGCAGTTGCCACATGCCAGGAGCCTTAGCACTTTCCACCAGGCTCCTCCTCTGTCCCCAGCCACTTGGGCCCACTTGTCCTGGCATTGCACTCCACCTGCCCACTCACCTCCACTTGCTGCCTTCTCACTCCATGGCTTCCCATTGGAGAGCTGACATTTGCACTTGGCCTTGAAGCTCAACCTGGGCTTCCCAGAGACACAACCTTGGCTTGCCTCAAACTCAGTGCAGGCTCTCCTGTATCAGATATGTCTTGCGTCTCTCTGCCTCTGGCTGCCTTAGGGGACATGTATTCTGGGTCCACTCAGCCCCTAAAACTCTGCCCTGCAAATTAGGGCTGGGCAGACAAGCCCATGGGAAATACATTCATGCTCCACATAGTAGCATTTCTGTCGATGACAGACCCCATGTACAACAGTGGTCCCATGAGATTATAATGGAGCTGAAAAATTCCTATCTCCTCGTGACACTATTACTGTCGTAATGTTGTAGTGCAATGTGTTATTCACATGTGTGTGGTGATGTTGGTATAAACAGACCTACTGTGCTGCCAGTCATGTAAAAGTATAGCACATACAATTATGTGCAATATATAATAATTGATAATAATAGTAAATGACTGTTACCAATTTATATATTTATAATACCATACTTTCTATTATTATTTTAGTGTATACGCTTTCTACTTATAAAAAAAGTTAACTGTGAAACAGCCTTACACAGATCCCTTAGGAATTACTCTGGAAGAAGGCATTATTATCACAGAAGATGACAGCTACATGCACGTTATTGCCCCTGAAGACCTTCTAGTGGGACATTCTAGTGGGAGTAGAAGACAGTGATATTGAGGATCTTGGCCTTGTAGAGGCCTAGGCTAATGTGTATGTTTGTGTCTTAGTCTTTAACAAAAAAGTTTAAAAATTTTAAAAGTAGAAAAATCTTATAGAGTAAGGATATAAAAAAGAATATTTTTGTACAGCTGTACCATGTATTTGTGTTTTAAGCTAAATACTATTACAAGAGTCAAAAAGTTAAGAAAAATTTTAAAGTTTATAAATTTAAAAACATCACAGTAAGCTAATTTATGATCGAAGAAAGAAACATATGTTTTTATAAATTTAGTGTAAAAGTAAGGATAGTCTTAGATATATTTGGGTTTTTTTGTTTTTTTTATTTTTGAGACAGTCTCACTTTGTTGCCCAGGCTAGAGTGAGTGCCTTGGCGTCAGCCTAGCTCACAGCAACCTCAAACTCCTGGGCTTAAGCAATCCTCCCGCCTCAGCCTCCCTAGTAGCTGGGACTACAGGCATGCACCACCATGCCCAGCTAATTTTTTGTATATATATTAGTTGCCCAATTAATTTCTTTCTATTTTATAGTAGAGATGGGGTCTCGCTCTTGCTCAGGCTGGTTTCGAACTCCTGACCTCGACCAATCCGCCCACCTCGGCCTCCCAGAGTGCTAGGATTACAGGCGTGAGCCACCACACCCGGCCTAGTCTTAGATATATTTATATACATCACTTGTTTCCCTAATATCTGTACCGCCTGCCTGGAACTAGCATTGCTTGATATATATTTTCATATATATTTGTGCTCAAAAAATGGTGGATAAAGCAATAAACGTAAGATGAATGAATGGTGAATACAAAATACCATGCAGGCTCAAAGAAGAGAGAATCCATTCTTATTGGGATATCAGGAAAGGCTATGCAGAGAAGACGGCATAAGGATTGAGCCTTGTGAAATTACTGGAAGTGTGCCTAATGAAGGGGAGAGGAGAAGGCACCCTGAGACAGGAAGTAGTGTGAACAAAGGAAAGGAGGAATGAAAGAAAGTGGTAGATTTGGGACACGGTGACTACATTGGCGTGGCTGGAGCCAAAGAGGAGTGATCCAATACGGCGCAGAACAGGGAGGCGGGGGGTCAAATGATGAAGGTTTCAGTGGCCCCTCTGAGGAGTGTGGATTTTATTGTGAGGCCAGTGGAGAGCCACTGCAGGGGAGTGGCACAGTCAGATTCTAGAGTGGCATTCTAGAAAGATAACTGTGGATTAATGATGGGTAACAGAGAGGAGACCAGGAAACCTTTCTGCAGCAGCTGCCCTTGTCCTTTTCTGGGGCCCTGGTGGAGAAGACCTGGACTAAGACAATGAACGTGGAGGTGCAGAAGAGGAAGGGATCCACAGATCTTCGGCAAATGACTCCACTGGAGCTCTAATTCTGCCGGGGGAAAAAGCCCAGACACTGAGAAAAAGGAATCGTGGAGCATGTGAAATGAAAGAAGTAGAATCAGACCATCAGGCGATCTAGACTGCCAAGGCATAGACCTGCTAGAAGGCACTGGTGCAAACTCAGAAGGCAAGGAGGCCCTGTGGCCAACAGGGAATCCCACCAAAGAAAAATCGCCTGCACATTGTACAGGCATTAAAGGCTGGTGGGGAAAGCTAGGTTCTTGGCCGAGGTTGTTGCTCAGCTGATGGCAGAGAGCGACACGAACGTGCATGACTAACAAGCCCGTAATGGGCCCTTCCTTGCGCGCTATGACGGAAGCCAGGCTGCCAGATGTGATGGGTGTTCTCAGCAATCCTCCGGGAGGACAGCTGAGACGCATGCTTGAAACATCCTAGCTGTCGGCCTGTGAGTGGGCCGGGCTCCCCAGGCATCCCGGAAGTTTCTTCTGCCCTTTTGGAGGGTGATCCTAATACCTTCTTAGCTGTGAGGCCTTGGGAAGCCTTCTTTCCCCTCTTGATGGGGCTCACTTTCCCTGTCTGTAAAATAGACACAACAGTACAAACGACTTCAAAGGGTGATTGTGAGAAATTGATGAGAAAATGAATGTGAAGTTTCTCAGGAAACTAAGAAGTAGTAATAAATGTGTGTGGGGGGCAGGGATGGGGGTTAATATTATTATTTTGCAAGCCAAGAACTTTACCTGGCATTCATTTCTGCATATTTTTGAGAAAAAATATGGTTTGTTTCTGTGCGATTTCTGCAAACCACCTAAAGTGTTTGCAATTTTTTTTTTCTTATAGAGAATAACTTCTTCTCTTAAAAGGGAAGTGATGTTTTGCTCATGGCAGGCACGTTGGAAAATTTGAGTGCGGTCTTCTCAGTGCCACTCCGATGCCCACCAGCATCTGCAAGAGCTCCGAATGGGCAGGAAGCAAATGGAGCTGACCACAAGGCAAGCCGAAGAATTTAGTGGCACACTCCTCTCTGAAGAGGTTCCAAAGGAAGCCACCAATGGCTCCCCACATCTCTGCAAGAGCTTGGAGACTGATGAGGAAAAGAACAGCTAAACGTCTTAAAATGCGCCACCTCTGATTAAACTTTGATACCTATGGGTGGGGGGAAATTGCAAAAATGAAAACAGGGAGAGCTAAAGAAAACTTGTGTCTTTGTTTATTTGTAATTATTCATTGGGTTGTTTTTTCCTTGTGACAGTATCTTATGTTCATGAGTGTGTTAGAAAACACTTTCGCCTCCATTATTGTATATAGTCCTCACACTAAGTCACACACACAGATATCACTGTGACTATTTTTATTCCTACTTAAGAGCTGAAGAGACTGAAGCTCAGTGGGACGTACAATGCGTAGGTAGCAGCACTGTGACGCCTGACCCCCAGCACTCCAAGGGCAGGACCCAGTCTTCTGTCTCTCCTGGTGCCCAGCCCCCTCTCCAGGTGGAATGCTGTGCATTCCTGTGCATGGTTCCTGATGAATGTGCCACATTCACTCCTGTGTGTGTTCATTGCATACGTACATGTTGGGCACCAAATAAACGCTGCTGTGCATACTAACAACTTCATATGTGAACTGCACTCTGCTTGAAACCTGGCGGGAGAGGGCGGGAGGAGACAGGAAGGCCGGAGACCCACAACCATTTAGGACTGCCACTCCCGCAGAAAGAAACGCATGAGGATAACAGCATTTGAAGAGATTAGATGAGTTACAGTTGTATAAGAGATTATATGAGTTCAGTTGTATAAGCCTGTGGTTCTCAGACTTCTCCTTAAAGTATGATAGGGCCCCCACCTTGGGGTTTTTACCAGAGCTCCCCAGGTTATTCTGATATTGACCAAAGTTTGAGGACCCTAGTTCTAAGCAGGCTTTTTCTCGGGGATGAAATTCCATAGATAAAGACTCTGGATTTGTCCTGCTTCTCCCTGGCATGGGACTTGCAGTAGGGGCCAGTGGTTTCCCTCTGAGCATCAGGGGCATTGCCCACGTATGAATCCACAGGACTCGGTCAGGGTTGCCAGTCTCTCGCTTAGGACTTAAGGAGGAAGCAGCTGGCCCCCGGGGAAAGCTGCCTGGGGTGCTTGCTCCCCCAACCCCGCCCGGGAAGGATATTGCTCCAGTAACACTCTCCTGATGCCTTCCCCACTCACACCATGCTCTTTAAACAAGGTTTTGTTCAATGAGCATTGACTAAGCCACAATAGTGTATCACGTGCTGGGGCAGAACCAGAGATGAACCAGGGAAGTTCTTACCTTCGAGAACCTCCCTGGCTAATGGGAGAGACACACGCCTCTAACACAACTGTAAGTGCTGTAAGAAAGACATGAGCCGCAGGAGAGAACACTAACAGCCTGGGTTAGGGAAAGGTTCCTGGAGGAAGTGACATTTGAAAAGTCCCCGTGCGCCAAGCAGGGAAGGGGAAGCAGGCTGTCGCTAGAGAAACCAGCTGGTGGTGCAGCCGGGGTGCCTGGGCACAGTGTGGCTGGTAGCCTGGTGTGACTGCCAGGCAGGACGCAGGGGACAGAGAGCGTGGGAGGGTCCCTCCCACATGGGAGGGACCTGGAGTGCCATGCAGGAGAGTTTAGGCTTGATCCAAAGCAATGGTGAAGCTTCCCTTTCTCATGAGCCCTGGTTCTCCTCTCTGATTTTCTCCCTCTCCCCTTTACAAGGCTGGAGGAGAGAGACGAGCAAAGGAGGAAGAGAAGGGGATGCCAAGGGAGAAGGGAGAAGGGGAGAGAGGAAGAGAGCCATTCCACTTCTGTTTTTCTTGGCCCCACCTTGAAATGCTGTTGCCTGTGCTTTATACAGAATTAGCAAATTAATGACTTCTGGCTCCACCAGAGACCTCAGTGCCGAAGCTTGAACCCAGGAGGGCTGGGCTCAGCCCTGGGTGGCACAGTTTAGGTGTGCCTGGTATAGCTCAGAGCAGTGGTTTCCAGCCTCTTGACCTCAAGGGCCATCCCCCCCCCCCACTGTGACTTTATTTAGGCTTTTAGTGTCTGTTGAT
The DNA here is from genome assembly GCA_008750895.1 of Mirza zaza. Taxonomy (NCBI): domain Eukaryota; kingdom Metazoa; phylum Chordata; class Mammalia; order Primates; family Cheirogaleidae; genus Mirza; species Mirza zaza. The sequence continues at coordinate 24,169 of VSMD01119029.1, forward strand.
TGAGAAAATACGAAAGGGAAAAAAAAATCTTCTGTTAATTCAGGTGCACTCTAGAGTGAATTTATGCTCATTTTATGCAAAAGAATCCACACGCTTTTGAAAAGCTGTTAGTGCACAATAACCTACATCAAAGGCAAATATTGACTCATCAACGAATATCTGTAATGCATGTGATAGACCAAGGGTTCATGCCTTCCTATATAAAGAGTTCTTGGAAATTAAAAAGAAAAATATCCAACAACTTAATAGGAAAAAAAATTGTCAAAGGACATTAGCAATGGTGTTCACAGAAATACAAATATTTTAACTTCTCTTATAATGAAATATACACACATATAGAATATATGATATATAAATATATATAATAAATATCATTTTTTTAAAAATCTGGTAGAGTAGCAAAAACTAAAATGTTTGATAATCTTAGTGTAGAAAAGGTGTCAGGAGGGAGCCACTCTCATCCACCCCTGGAAAAGGGTTAATGGAAATAAATGATTAATATTTGGAGGGAAATTTGACTACATCTGTCAAAATTTAAAACATACTATTGCTTGACATAAAAATTCCGCCTCCAAAAATGTATTCTACATTTAAAATCACACATGTTCACAAAGGAGGTCCAGTGAGCTGGATTCAATAAGGGGTGATCATAATACTACCTTTTTTTTTCTCACCCTGTGAACTTATTCACTGGGTCCTTTAATTCCCCAAAACAGTCTCTGTAATTCAGAAGCACACACTCCTACATATTTTTTTTTTTTTAGTTGGCCAATTAATTTCTTTCTATTTTTAGTAGAGACGGAGGTCTCGCTTTTGCTCAGGCTGGTTTTGAACTCCTGACCTCGAGCAATCTGCCTGCCTTGGCCTCCCAGAGTGCTAGGATTACAGGCGTGAGCCACCACGCCCGACCTACTCCTGCATATTAATACTCACCAGAACTGAACAAATTTCATTTGAGAATTTCCCCCTTCTCGAGCTCAGATCTGCCTCAAGCTTGGGTGCCAGCTGTGGGATGGAGGCAAGGCTATCTTCCCCCTTCCCCTCACCTCTTCACCCTCACCACGTCCCCGGACGGGACCCAGGAAAGCAGAAATCGGGGAGGGGGCAGAGCTTCCCATGGCTCCTGCTGCTGGGAGCCGGGCAGCTGCCCCATGCAAGGTGGCTTGTGTGGGTTCCCGGGCTCTATGCTGAGGCTTGCTCCAGGCTGCTGCTTTCTGCCTCTGCCACAGGCCCCAGCTCCCAGCACTTGTTCTGCCTTTCAGGAGACCCTACTGGGAAAGGCCTTGTTCAGGGTGGCTCTAGTCTTCTACTGGCCCTGTCTTTGGTCTTTTGCGCTGCTTTGCCGGTGGAGGCTCACTTGCTCCAGTGGCTGCTCTCCCTCTTTCTCTGCCATCTAGGGTCATCCTGGCCTCAGTCTCTCATTCCCAGTCTTACACTCCCCTGCCAGATTCTCCAGACCTGCCATCTCTTGAGGGCTGGGGTCAGGCCACAGACACCCATGTTGGTAGAACATACTATGCATTTGCAGCAGGGCCTGCCCAGGTGGCCCAGCACCCCATTTAGGACTGGGGAGGGAGGTAGTCAGACCCTGTTGCATGGTTTCTAGGGATTTGGAGTCTCAGGCAGAAACTGAGACTAACAGAGTTCCATTTTAACATCCGGTTATATGCACATACCAATACATCATTTATAACATTGTAATAGGAAAAAATAACCTGAATGTCCACTAAGTAAATTATAGAACAACCATGTGATAATCTGCATATGACATTGTAGGGAAGTTCTACAAGGTGTATTGTAAAGTTAAAAAAAAAAAAAAGGCAGCGTGCAGAACACCAGGGGTTCCCATTCGTATATGAGGGTTTTTCAAAGGGTCTTTTTGTTATATACTTGGTTGTATCTGTGCAGAATGGGGGATGGGGTTAAAGACTGCGATGGTAAGGAGACCTACTATCCATTGTATAACTTTTAATACTTTCTGAATCTGTACCATGATGCATGAGTTTTATAACTTTAAAGCCCATTATTAGGAGAAACAATAAAGATAATCACAGTCCATAATGTTTCTTTTTAGAAAGCATTAGTTTTATCTATAAAAGCAGTAAGCCCTCCTGCAAATAATATAGAAATATATGAGCAGAAAAAAGAAAATAGTTATAGAAAAGTTCTATAAATTAAAAAATGGAGACCAGGCACGGTGGCTCATGCCTGTTATCCTAGCACTCTGGGAGGCTGAGGTGGGCAGATCGTTTGAGCTCAGGAGTTCGAGACCAGCCTGAGCAAGAGCAAGACCCCGTCTCTACTAAAAATTAGAAAGAAATTAGCTGGACAACTAAAAATATATGTAGAAAAAAATTAGCTAGGCATGGTGGCACATGCCTGGAGTCCCAGCTACTCAGGAGGCTGAGGTAGGAGGATCGCTTGAGCCCAGGAGTTTGAGGTTGCTGTGAGCTAGGCTGATGCCATGGCATTCTAGCCTGGGCAACAGAGTGAGACTCATCTAAAAAAAAAAAAATGTAAAATACATCCCCCACAAAATTTTTTTAAACTCCATCTCCCATCCTCCCAAAGTCATACTAGGTAACCACTTTTAACACTTATACATCTTCTTCCAGGTATTACCCTATGACTTTACAACATGTATAATTTTTAAAATCAAGACTAGAATCACATTATATAGAATGTTCTTAAGCCTGATATTTTTTTCACTTTAAAATATACCTCGGACAAGCTTCCAAGTCAGTGCATGTGGACCCACCCCACTCTTCTTAACCTCTGAAGCAATATATCCCCACATGTCCCCAACATGCACACAGTTTACTGGACAATGACTTAGAACTGCATCCCTTTTAAGCCAAGTTCTAGCGACCACACTTATACACACACACACACACATGTTTGCCCACTGTAAAGACGTTCTCACCCTTTAGATCCCTTAGGTGGGATCACTGGGACATTGACAATGTTGACAATACCGCCAGAATTCCACATAACTCATTTTCCTGCCAGCCCATTTCACTGCAACCCCTCTCTTTGACAACAGCCGAAGCAATGTGAGCCGCCTTGGTGACACAACCCATATACCACACTGAGCAACTCATGACCCACTGCCCTACACTAGAGATTCTTCATGAAGCGTGACTATCCTTGCAGCTATGTAGTGGAATAACATGGGCAAGAGAAAAGGAATATTATATTTATATTACACAACCATAGATGAAATTTGGGATGAAAACCAAAATCTGCATCATCACTAAGATGAAACATACAATAAATCACCATGAAACATCTTGCTTGAGCTCAGCAGCTCCGAGCCATGGCCCCAACCCCTTGCGGGATCCCTGTCCACTCTGCCTGTAGGTAACCATGCTGAAATTCTCCAACCTGGTGGAAAAGCAGAGTCAAGAATTGGACCAATGAAGGTCGGGACCCCATGTGAGAAAGGGATGAGACTAGAGTCAACAACTTGTATGGGACAGCCAAGGGCAATGTGCCTGGTTGTGGGGAAGGACAGACAAATGGTGATATGCATGGAAACCTGAGCAGTATCGTCTGGAGAAGTCAACCAGCTATCACCAATGAGCCACAATAGTCTACATTTATTTTTTTATTTTTGTGAAATCCACCCACACCAGGATTTGGCCTATACTTTTCCTTCTCAGAAACCTGATTTGATAAGAACAAGAAGAATAGATTAGTTTCTCAAAGAAGAGTCACATCGACCAAGCTCAAAGAGATGGGTATGCCAGGGCATTCACTTGCAGGAAGAGACAGCCAGCCATTGGTAGACCAGTAGCCCAAGTCATCCACATCAAACATCCTCTTCCCAGTGGCTGATGGAGCCAGTGGGGATAGCTGTGCCCTGGGAACTGGAATTCTCAACGTCTGTTGGCCAAGACTCTGGCCTGACCTCACACCCTCACTTTCATGGATGGTGAAACCCCCTCAGATGTTCCACTCGCTCTAGTCCATAAATACCTCAGTCTGTTATTGGCAAGTCCTGCTGTTCTGGGAGACTCTTTGTAAAGTGACTTGTGAATCTCCACTCTGGTTAATCATATTTGGGTTTCATGTCTCAACTGTCATTGGACAGATCCTGTTCTGTTGAGAAAACATGACTTGCACACGGGACAAGAAGGAAATTCACAGGCAATAGCTTACTGCTTGCTGTAGTGAGAGACAGTACGGGGTCATAGCTAAGAAGGCAGACTCCAGACTGGGTCCCATCTCGCCACTTACCCACTGTAAGTTACATAATCTCCCTCTGCTTCAATTTCCTCTTCTGCCCAGTGGAGATGATAATAATACCTGCCTGTAGGTTTTGTGGTGAGGATGAAATGGGTCAATAAACAAAGGCCTCAGAACAGTACCTGGCACTGAGTCAGGTTCATAGAAGACTTTGCTACTATTACTACCAAGCCCTAATGCAAACCTACCTGATTCCTACCATGAGATAAGTCGTGTTCTCGTCCCCACCTTACCAATGAGAAAGCAGAAGCTTGGCAAGGTCAGATAGAGAGCTGGAAGTGAAACCCTCTCTCTCTGACCGTGTAGCCGGGGCTCGCTCCATCACCCCATCCACCAGAGCCTCTGCACAGGCACCGTGCAACCACTTCTCTTCTCTTCACTGGGTTCGGGTGGGGTGGGGGAAAGTCTATTTTCATCACTGCAGCTCATCCTTGAGCAAGAAAAAGGAGCATGTCCTCTGCCTATAGCAAGACCAGAGCTAGCTGGTGAGGGGCATAAATTGTGCAACGGGCCCAGCTGCCGTGGCAGATGTGTCCACAGCTAAACAAGACCGAAGTTTCATTTCAGAGTCGACAAAGAATACCTGTCCCGAAACACCCTCTGTGACCTTATCACGGTGGATGCAGCAGGAGCGGCAGGGAGAGTTTGGTGCCCTACACACTGGTCCTTACTCCTCCTCTGCTTTCTAAGTGCTAAAAGTGCAAAGGCTGCTGGCTCCCCACACAGCCGTGTGCTCCGATCACGAGTGTCCCTGGTCCCCCTGGGTTTACTGAACATTTGAACATTGCCTTCAGGACAGCCACCTATGAAAGAGAAAATAATAAGAGAAAGTGAGAGCCAGTGACCATGGGACTCAAGCCATAGAAGGGACCTATGTCCATTCCCAGGAGGGCACTGGGGGTAGTTGCTGATAGTTGGACAAGTCTAGATTTCAAGCTGTTAGTCACAGTTGTATGAGTTTGGACAAGCCATGCAAAGTCTCTGACTTCAGTGCTCTCTTTTCCAAAACAAAAAACTATTCCTACCTTGCAGGTTTATTGAGAGGAAGGGCACATGTGTGTAAAATGCTGGAACCATTAGGATGGAGACTGCAAGAACCACTATTAATTAGCCTAGGACAATCAAAGACTAAGCTGGCTGGAAATACTTTTTAGGACACCAAGAAAACAAAAACACTTAAGTTCTTCTATATATAAATAAATTGCTAAGGGGAGAGAGAAAAGGGACAAATATTTTTTAGTACCTGCCACAGGCCAGAGATCATATTACGCCCTTTTCCCACATGGAATCTCACTGTATCCCATGTGGTGGGTTTTATTACCCTCATTTTACAGATAATGAAACTGGTCATCAGGGAGGTTTTCCAAGACCACACAGCTAGACTGTGGCATGGTAAGGCCAAGAACCAAGGGTTCTTTCTGATACACCATTCACTTTTGCTTCTGAAAGTAAAAAATGTTAAAAAAAAAAAAAAAAACTACATGGGGAACAATGTGTGACTTTTATAGAATGGCCCAAAGCAAGTGCTTCTCAAAGCATCTTTGGGCAGGACTACTTTTGGTTTGTTTTGCTTTAATTCACTAATCCATCACAGACTGTGACATTTGTAAAATATAATAAATTACTAGAAATGTAAAATTTTAAAGGACATATAAAATACAATAAACAGACCCAATTATTTATATTGGAGTCAACATGTATAACATTACTCTGTCAAATTGTTATAACATTTTCCAAGCACTCAGTGTTTGCGCTTCTCTCCTCGTGGCCCAGGCTTGTGGAGCACACTTTGAGGAGCACTACCCTGGAGTTAGAGCTCTTGGGGTTTGCCTCCTGCCTCCAGACAAGGATTGTGTGAAACTCCCAAGGTTGCTGGGCTATTTCCTTTTTCAGAGCATCTCTCCAGAGCACTGTGGTTTTAGATCATACTCATCTCCAGGTAGCTTCTGTCCAGTCTGGATCAGAACTTTGGATTCCAAGGTTTATTTGAAACTTTCGGGCTGAGATCTCATTCTTCCTTTTCTCCCATGGCCATATCCTTTTGTCCCTGATGGTTTTCCGATCATGGCCTCCTCTGGAAACACCAGGCCATTGCAAAGTCCCTTTGAGAGCCATGTAGAGGCAGAAGGCAGAGCTTCTTTGAGCAGGTGGGAAAGGTAGGACAGGTGAATCAGAAAACCCCTGGTCTCCACCTATCAAGCGTTTTCAGGTGTCAGCGCTGGGCAGGTGTCACTTTGCATACATTATCTCACATTATCTTTATAACCACCTTACAAGGCTGCTATTATTGTCCCGATTTTATAAACGAGGAGATTGAACATGAAAGAAATAGCAGAGCAGGGACTGGAACTCAGATCTGTCTGCGACTTCGCAACCTAAGCCCTTAACCCCTACCTAATGCCTGGCTGAAGGAATCAAAAGCTCCAAAGGCACCTCCACCACCAGCCTCGAGTGCTGCACTTTGAGCATGTCGTGAATGAGCCCAGCTGGCAAGGTCCACAGAGCACGCATCTGCCTACAGCACTTCTCCACTGCTGTCCCTACCATCTGTCCTTCCCCAGAATCCTGGCTCCATATTGCACAACTTTTGTTTTTTTTTTAAGCTAGTCCAATGAAGCAGTGGGAGTGGAGAAGGAACAGGAAGTCTGTAAGTGGTTGCGATCGATTAGTTGTAAGCACCACTGCAGGTTACATCACACGAGCAGAGCCCCAGGACAGTGCGGCCCACGCAGGTATTTGCAAGTCCCCTTCCCACTTTTTGCCCACTCACCCTAACTGTGCCTTCAGCCTGGGCTCTGAGTCTCTGAAGACTCTGTCCCCGACCACTTTGCCTCAGGCTTGTCAGTGCGGCCCTCCACTGCAACAATGACAGCTACCATTTGCAGGGGGCCTCTTTTGGGCTGGATTCTATCTGCATCTTATCTCACTGCATTTTTACTGTAGTCCTTTAAGGAGTCACCCACACTCTGCACAGGAGGCTGAGACTCAGAGGAGTTCAGTAACTTAGACAAAGAGCTAGTAAGGAACAGAGTGGGGTTGGAATGGAGGCCTCTCCGTCACGGGGTGCTGCCTTTCATCGTGATATAGTACTTGCAAAGTATTCAGCATGTGGAAAGTACTCAGTAAATAAATCCCTGAGACTAAGCAAAAGGTGGAAAATAGGAAATGGTTTCAAAATGTTATGGTACATTCATATAATGGAATACTGCTCAACCATGCAAAATGATGTAGAAAAAGTTACTGATGTGGAAAAACGTTCTTGAAATTGAATGAGTAGGGCAGGGTACAAAAGAATATGCACAGTATAACCCTGTTTGAGTACAGTTGACCCTCCACATCCATGGGTTCTACATCAGTAAGATTCAACCAACCACAGATCAAAAATATTCTAAAAAAAAAAAAAGGATGGTTGCATCTGTACTGAACAGATGCAGGCTTTTTTTCTTGTCATTATTTCCCAAACAATACAGTATATATAATATAACTATTTACATAGCATTTGCATAGCATTAGGTATTCCAAGTAATCTAGAGATGATTTAATGTATACAGGAGGATGTGAGTAGGTTATATGCAAATAATACACCATTTTATATAAAGGACTTGAGCAGCCATCGATTTTGGTATCCATGGGGGTGGTCCCAGAACCAATTTCCCAAGGATACCAACAAATGACTGTACATCAATCACCCATCCAAATAGATGGGCGTGTACACACACATATGCACACTTTAAAGAAAAATACACCAAAATGTCAAAAATGGATTTATCTTTGTGATGAGATGGAGAGTGGTTTTCATATTATTCTTCTTGACTGTCATAATTTCTAAAGTTTTCATAATGACTCTGGCCTGTCTAGGGAGATCACACTTGGGCACCCCCGGAGGACTGATATGGAGACAGGGCACTTGGCATTAAGCACAACAGGTTGTTGTATTTTCCCTTTTTTCTTAAATGTCCTGTAAGTGACATAAGTGCATCTCAGTTTTTCATTGCCATCAATCTGGAACACTATTTATTCCAAAACAGTCCAATGATTGAAATGTGGAAAGAGTTAGGGCTTCCCCCAAGTGCCCATCCATCCAAGAATGGATTAATAAAATGTGGTATATGTATACCATGGAGTACTATTCAGCTCTAAGAAACAACGGTGATACAGCACATCTTATATTTTCCTGGTTAGAGCTGGAACCCATACTACTAAGTGAAGTATCCCGAGAATGGAAAAACAAGCACATATACTCACCAGCAAACTGGTATTCACTGAGCAGCACCTAAGTGGACACATAGGTACTACAGTAATAGGGTATTGGGCAGGTGGGAGGGGGGAGGGGGGCGGGGATATACATACATAATGAGTGAGATGTGCACCATCTGGGGGATGGTCATGCTGGAGTCGCAGACTTGTGGGGGGAGGGGGGAAAGGGCATTTATTGAAACCTTAAAATCTGTACCCCCATAATATGCCAAAATAAAAATAATAAATAAAATAAATAAATAAATAAATTAAAAAGAGGGCTTCCCAAAGCCAGGATTTTTGGAGATCCAAATTGGATTTGCTCAACGTCACTCATGGTTTGTTTCCATTGCTTGTTCCCAAAACCTGTTTGTTTATGGCGAATCTGTTTTCCCAATCAGCTGACAACATGAGGGAAAGCCGAGAAGTCAGCCATGCGGGCTCTGTGCATTTTTAGTCCCCTCGATGTCACTGTTGGGAAAGGCTGTCCGGGAGTGAGCAGTGGTCTCAGCCCCCAGCCGGGGTGAGAAGGGCGTCCTCCCTGAGTGTGAGGGACATGCCCTGAGACCGTGCAGCTGACCTCATCCACCTCCCCGACCTTCAGCCAGGCCCTCAGTGACCAGCAGGCACAGACCGACCTGCGGAAGGTCTCTCGCTGAGCGTTTTTACATGGTAGCTGTGTTTGTGGAACCTCAAATCAGCCATCAGGGAGGAAAACACGAGAAAGAACACAACCGCTGGCATCAGAAGCTCCTGAATGGACATCCTGCTCGCTCTAGCTGCGTCACAGTCAACCAGTGTCTTCTCCTGGTCTGACCTGCAGGTCCTCCCTGTAAAATGGGCCTGATGCTGGGTTGTCGATAACCTATGTAAGGTGCTTTGGCGTCCCCTCAGCTGCAGGCTGATGTCACCAGGTTTTTAATACATGGCAGCTATTGTCAGATGAGCCAGTTTTCAGCCTGATGGCCTAAGGTAGAAAATGACGTTGGAATTCTTATTATTTGGGTTCTTGACAAGCTGGTGACAGGTGGAGATGTTGTGGCCTATCCCTGAGTTAAGGGACAACTCATAAAACAAAAGCCAGTATCGAGGTACATATGTATTCTACCCCTTGTTAACCAAATAAAACATTTAACTATCAACATCATATATGGCCAGGCGAGGTGGCTCATGCCTGTAATCCTAGCACTCTGGGAGGCCGAGGCGGGCAGATTGCTCAAGGTCAGGAGTTCGAAACCACCTTGAGCAGGAGCGAGACCTAGTCTACAGTAAAAACAGAAAGAAATTAATTGGACAACTAAAACTACATAGAAAATATTAGCTGGGCATGGTGGCACATGCCTGTAGTCCCAGCTACTCGGGAGGCTGAGGCAGAAGGATTACTTGAGCCCAGGAGTTTAAGACTCTGTCTCAAAAAAAAAAAAAAAAAAAAACACCATATGGCTACGTAACAAATACACTCAACTTCGTATCCTGGCTTACTCAGCCAACACCAAGAACATCTTCCCCTGTGGGGACCTACTCTTCTACATCATTTTGCAGAGTTGAGATACAACTCAGTTACTCACAAGACATTAAAGAAAAGGCAAAATAAAGCAACTTGTCATACTTATTGTCATATCCTCTCTCCACGTAGCCCCTCTGATCACGTTCATCACACTCTCCCGAGACTAGATCATCGGCCAGAAGTGGCACAAACACCCTGCGACAGCACCCACCCAGCTGTGTGCGCCACCCCCCACCAGCCCTTCCCTGGTCAGCTCGCCCTCAGCACAGACGGCTTTGACCAAAGTCAGCGCCGTCACCATGGAGCCGGCTGCGAGGAAGAGGAGGCTTCGGGACAGAGTGAAATCATGTTCTAAAATACAGAGGACTTTTTAAGGAGCAGGCAAGCAGGGTCGGGGGCTGGGTGATGGGCTGGTCAGGAAATGCCAGTTTAAAGTTAGCTCTGACCTATTAATCAGCGGCAGGGACAATGATGCAGGAGGGGCGGGAAGGCCGGACATGTGCGCGCGCCAGATTTATGGGCCCAGAACAAAGGGTGGCCCGCTCGTTTAGAGAGTCTCTTTCCCTTTTCCTCTGGCAAAACGAGGACATTGTTTGAAAAGCCAAAAAGAACAAATATTCTAAAGACTGAGGTCATTTCCAGAGATGCAACAGGTCCTAATGGGACCCGTGCACGCACTGAGGCAGGGGCACTGAGAGCCGAGCAGTGGGTGCCTCACAAGACAGAAACCGTGGCCCCTTACCCGTGCCCACGAAGGAGCTGGGACCACCTGCCTGGGGCCACTCTGAAGGCATCTGAGGAGGATAAATCCGGATAAATCCAGAAGGCTCTGGACAGGCTCTCCTCTCAGACTGAAGACATGGTCCCTGCCTCCTCCTGTGCTCTGCAAGCTTCCCCGGGAAGGTCTTCCTGAGGCAGGACTGCCCGGGCCACCGCGGATCTCAGCTTCCTCCCCATGCAGGACAGCCTTTTGTTTCAACAACTGGTCTCCTCTCATCAGGCTGGGGGAGAAGAGGAAAGTGAGACGACTGGGAACGAAAGCACAGAGAGGGTGCTCGGCCAGGCAGCTGGATTACAAAAGAGGCCACCCCCTGGACAGGAGGTACTGACTCTGACTCTCAGGATCGCTTGGAGTTTGGGGCCGACTGGCTGTGACCTCACAGCCTCCCCCTCCTTGTGGGTGCCGCCTGCACTCGAGCACTGGCTGCCTCGTGCCCTGACCCTCCAAAAAGGCTGCCCTGACTCCTCCCTTGCTTTCCTCCAACCCAGCGCCCGCACAGCCACCAGGATGAGCTTCCTAATCTACCTATCTGACCGTCTCCCTCCCGGCTAAAAACCATTTCATTGCTCTCCATTGTGTTCAAGAAAGACATAAGAAACCTTGACCTGCAACAGAACCTTCGTGTTATGGACCCATCTGCCTTTCCAGCTCGTGTTCCCTCCCTCCCCAGCCCCCACCGTGTGCTTTAGTCCCATGGAATTATTCTCTATTCCCTGAACAGGACATGTCTTTCCTGGAAAAATTCTAGCCTTTCTTTAATCCCTAAGCTCCAGCGTTAGCTTGCTTTTCTGTGAAGGTGACCTACCCTAGGTTGCAAACCAACCCACAGGCTGGCTGGGTCAACCACTTCTTTGCCTGGGATCCCATGCACATGTTAACACTGCTAATAGTAATAATAACATAGCACTTATCAAAGGGCCTGTACTACTTAATTGAGGGGTCACCTGAAGGCAGGAACTTGATTGAATGAATGCCTGAATTCATGAACCATGACCTACTAGATTTGGTTACCCATGTATGTAGACACCCATGCAAACATTTTTCATGGAGCCCTTTTATATACAAGCAATTAGAGTCACTTCAAATCAGTGTTTAAGCACCATTCTGACAGCCCAATGTCATGTGATACTGCAAAAGAAATACTCTCTGGCTGGTTGAAAAATTCTTTTCTCTAGGCAACCCTTCTGGAATTGGGACTGATCATGGGTCTCTGGAACAACTTCATGGGCACAAGTCCTAAAGCCTCCCTGGGGCATCTGGTCAACTAAGAAGAGGATTGATGCCAACGGAGGGAGAGCAGGGACCAGAGCTAACACAGTCCAAGCTAGGCCCACTGCACCTTGCCTGATTGGCACTGGGGGCCTTGGCCAGTCCTGACCATTGGAGGGGCTTAGAAGATGTTGGGGACAGCATTCTGAAGTGCAGGACCTCTGAGGCCCAGGACCTGGGGCAGATGCCCCACTACCCACTGCTCCTAGGTAACCATGTGATTGTACATTTTGTCATTCCACAAACATTGACCAAGCTCCTACTATGCACCAGGCACTTTATTAGAAGCTGAAGTCACAAACTCATTGTTATTTATTCCTATGAGTTATCGGGTTATCTCTGCCAAGCAGCGAGCTTAATAATAACACACCAAGACCAGCAGAGCACAGGAACAGGGCTATCTAGCCAATCAGGAAACTGAGCCAGAGAGAGGCTGTCACATATTCCATGAAGGTCCAACACGTGCTCCACTCCTGGGTGTGGTTAGAAAGGCACCAGAGAGGTTCCTGAAAAAAAGCAAAGGGCAATCCATTGATCTCACGTCCAAAAATAAACCAAAACATGAGGAGAGAGAGAGAATGATGGCTTAGAGCCTATTCTGAGGTTCAACAGATGATGGAAATTATGACTAAAATACATGCAAAGGGCTCCATACTGTGGGTTTGGGGTAGAGCGACGGGAAGTGCGGCAACCCCAGGGCTGGGGAGGACACCAGCTCCCACCCCTCTCCCTGAGCCTCTGTTTCCCCATCTGTAGAATGGGCCCCTCACGTGTTGACTGGGACCCTCTATGCTGTGGTGAGATTTCAGTGATATGAACGGTCATGAACAATCGTATGCACTTACATTACCACCATGGCTTGCTCACTGTTAATGAAGAGGCAGAGGAGTTATTTTGTGGCTTTCTCACCTCACCAAAAAAAAAAAAAAAAAACAAAAGGAGGTTTCAACAATGTGGGTTTGTATGAAAGGGGAGATAAGCAAAGGAAGAAATAGATCTCTCTTCTGACTAACTCTGAAACCCTCTAGTGTGAAACTCACTACTGATCATCCAGTTTTACACTTGGGCTCACTGTGAGCTTGCACACAACACACACACACACAGAGCCACAGCCTGATCCCCAAACATCCCAACCTCCAAGTCGTGGTTCTCAGCCCAGGGCGATTTTCTCCCCCATGGAACATTTGACAACATGTGGAGACACTTTAGGTTGTCACACCTCCGGTGGAGAGAGGGTGGCTCTGGTATTAGTGGGTAGAGGCCAGGGTTGTTGCTAAACATCTTCCCATGCACAGGACAGCCCCCACAACAAAGAATCATCTAGCCCAAAACATCAATGATAGCGAGATGGGGAAACTCCACTCCAAGCCTTTGTGTTGTTCCCTCCATGAGAAGTGTTCTCTTTCTTCCCTCTCCTCTGCTTACTTAAATCCTGCCTCTCCAGAGAGAGCAAAGGCACCCTCACATGCTGCTGGGGGTTTTAAGCTAAAATAAACTTTTTGATAATGTGGCCAGAGCTAACAGAATTATAAACACCCATACCCTTAGAACAAGCCATTTCAGAGCTCACACAAAGTCCTGTGCACAAGGATGTTTATTGCAGCACTGTTTGTGATAAGAAAAGGCTAAACACAACCCATCTGACCCCTTTAGGAGTGGTCAGTAGCTTTAAATTATAAGCAATTATCTGTAGTCCTTAAAAGAAATGAGGTCATTTTAAAGTAGCCAATAGGGAAAGGTCACTGAGATATACTGCTCAAGAAAAAAGAAACAATGCTCAGGACAGCTTTATTAATATGTCCCATTTGGTAAATAAGTAAAAAAAAAATTATTACGTTTGTTTGTTTGTTTTTGAGACAGAGTCTCACTCTGTTGCCCAGGCTAGAGTGCTGTGGTATCAGCCTAGCTCACAGCAACCTCAAACTCCTGGGCTCACACAATCCCCCTGCCTCAGCTTCCCAAGTACCTGGGACTATAGGCGTGTGCCATCACACCCAGCTTATTTCTTTCTATTTTTAGTAGAGATGAGGGTCTCACTCTTGCTCAGGCTGGTGAGCAAGAGGTGAGGTCTCTAACTCCTGACCTCAAACAATCCTCACACCTCAGCTTCCCAGAATACTAGGATTATAGGCATGAGCCACCACCCCCAGCCCATATATTTATGTATATCTATAGAAAATATCTATAAGCATGTATAAAAAAGTGTTAATAGTTTTTATTAAAACTATTAATATAGTCGAGGGACACAGACTTGGTCAGGGCACTTAGAAGATGTAGTCATTATTTTATTATCCATCATAGAGTTTCAATTTTTTAACACATATGCATGCATTTCTTTTTCATTAAAAAATTCTTAATTGGTTAATCTAGGTTAAGAGTCTTCATGTATTCGTTGTATTTTTTTTTGCAACTTTTCTCTTGATTTGAAATTTTTTCAAAATAAAAACTTTATTAAAAGCATCCAGAAAAAACAAGTAAGAGAATATCTTCATCGCCTTAGAGTAAGTAAAGATTTCATAAACAGTACTCAAAAAGAACTAACCCGGCCAGGCACAGTGGCTTACGCCAGTAATCCTAGCACTCTGAGAGGCCAAGGCAGGAGGATAGCTTGAGCTCAGGAGTTCTAAACCCGCCTGAGCAACAGTGAGACCTCATCTCTACTAAAAATAGAAAGAAATTAGTCGGTGTGGTGGTGCATGCCTGTAGTCCCAGGTACTTGGGAATCTGAGGCAGTAGGATTGCTTGAGCCCAGGAGTTTGAGGTTGCTGTGAGCTAGGCTGAAGCCATGGTGGCACTCTAGCAGGGGAAGCAGAGTGAGACTCTGTCTCAAAAAATAAATAACCCTAAAAAAATTGACATAACTGTATTTTATTAAAATTGAGAACTTTTTCCATAAGAAGAGACCATTGAGAGTAATGGGTTAGCCACAGACTTAGAGAAGATATCTGCAGTAGATATAACCAATAAAAGTCTTGCATCCATAATATATAAAAATTCTCACAAATTGATATGAAAAAGACAGTCAATATAATTTTTTAAAAAATAAGCAAAAGACTTGAACAGGCACTTCACACACACAAAACATTTCAAATGGCTAATAGTCATAGGAAACGATGCTCAAAATCATTAGTCATTAGGAAAATGCAAAATAAAACCACAACGTCTCTTCCATCAGAATTGCTAAAATTAAAAAGACTGTACCAAGTCAGGCTAGAGAGTAACTAGATTTCTCACACATCACTGAGGGAAGCATG
The DNA here is from genome assembly GCA_008750895.1 of Mirza zaza. Lineage (NCBI taxonomy): Eukaryota > Metazoa > Chordata > Mammalia > Primates > Cheirogaleidae > Mirza > Mirza zaza. The sequence continues at coordinate 39,464 of VSMD01119029.1, forward strand.
AAATGGTACAAACACTTTGAAAGTTCATTGACATCATCTACAAAAGCTGAACGTTCCAATCTTACCTCTGTAAACCTTCCCTGATCTACACAGATTTTCCTTCCCATAATCCCTCTGATCTATGCTGTGTGTTTACTGCTGTTTAAATTCTGCTGTACGTTCTCAAACTCCCTTTGGTTCTGCCTAACTAGAATTTGCTGAACACCTACCTAAGCTAAGCACATGGAAATAAGGAGATGACCTATTTTATAGATTCTATTTTTTGCACCCTGCAGGAGCTCATAGTCAAGATGGAAGTGGAAACATACATGCATAGTAAGAGACAGATGCTGCTTTAGACTAATCTCTTCCCAACTAAGTTCTAAGTTTAGAGCCCCACTTCACACTGCTTTCATATTCTCACAGTGCCTGAATGTACAATGACCCAGAGTAGGAACTGAGAAAGTAAAACTCTGTTGAACTGATCCAGTTGACATGTGTTCACAGACAGCAAGAGAGATTTGGGCTAGGTAAAAAGAATAGATCTTTGTCCCTGACACCTTTGATAAGAAGGCTTTAGGATATTGAAAACCTTGCCCACACTGGCCAATTTTATATCTCTTAGCTTATCCCATTATCACAACAACCGTGTGGAGTAGATTTTATGATCACCATTTGACAGATGAGAAGATTGAGGTCAAGACAGATTATGTCATTGGCCAAGGTCACATACTCAGGAATAGGCAAGGCTAGGAGCCAAACCCCTCATGTCTTATTTTAAATTTTGCTTCTTGCTACTATATCACATGCATCAGAAGCCGCCCAATACAACTCCAGAGAGGTGTGAATCTAGATTTTTCTCTGGCTTTGGTCCTCTGCACAGACCTTTCCTTCCTCTGAAACACTTACTCAGCCACCATCTGTTTTTCTCTCTTCCCATCCTGCCTTCCCCTGGACAGCACCTCCTCTTCTTGTAAATCTCTGCTTTAATTTTAGTCTTTCCAGAAAGCCTTTCCTGATATTCTTGACGAGTTTTGATGTCATGGCCGTGAGCAACCCAAACACTTCAGACCTTTCACCAACCTACAGTGTCTTTAGTAGTTTAAAGGTATCGTTTCCTCTAGGCTGTGAGCTGCTGTCTTTCCTGTTCATTGCTGAATTCCCAGTGCCTTGCACATGGTAGGTGTTCATTACATATTTTTTTCTTTGAGACAGTGTCTCACTCTGTTGCCCGGGCTAGAGTGCCGTGGCTTCAGCCTAGCTCACAGCAACTTCAAACTCCTGGGCTCAAGCAATCCTTCTGCCTCAGCCTCCTGAGTAGCTGGGACTACAGGCATGTACCACCATGCCCGGCTAATTTTTTCTGTATATTTTTAGGTGGCCAATTAATTTCTTTCTATTTATAGTGGAGATGGGGTCTTGCTCTTGCTCAGGCTGGTTTCAAACCCCTGATCTTGGGCGATCCACCTGCCTCGGCCTCCCAGAGTGCTAGGATTAGAGGCGTGAGCCACCGTGCCTAGCCATTACATATTATTTAATGAACAAGGGAAGAAAGGAATAGAAAGTGAGGACATTCTCCCAGGTCTAAGTTTGACCCTAAGTTTCTCCCAGTTCTGTCTACCAAGCAGCAGTAACCCACGATCAAAAGGGGGACCATATGGTCAGAGGGATTAAGACGCACAGAGCCTCATCCTATCCTGAGACTTATCTCCTGGGAGGTCCCCTCTCCTTTCTGTAATTCAGCATTACCCATTTCACAATAGCAGCATCATACCAGATTGCTTCTACACCCCTGCCCAGCCCCACCCTGCTCTGTTGCTGCCCTAAGACTTGGCCAGGCCCACACTTGACCAGTGCTAGGAAGTCAGTTCGGCCTAAACCCATCTGCATTCCCCAGTGTGGGAGGTCAGTTCCTATGGGCTGTATATGGTTTAGTGGGAATCTCTGTGACTGCAAGGTGATGATGCATGGTGATGAAAGCAAAACCCATGAATGACAAGCGTGTGACCACCAACATACTCCTGGTATGCTTTCTCATAATAACCGGTGGTTCAGAACTCTTTTCATTTAGCGCTGCCTGCTTTGCCACCTCAACTTTGGTCCAGTTGCTCTTGGAAACCCCAGATGTTGGATGGTGTTGTAGTTTGGAAAAAAGTTCTCTTGGGGAAGCAAGTAGAATGAAATTATTGACATTCCATTAAACATCTGCCTTGTAAATAATTAAGGATGCCAGAGGCCGTGTGGCCTCACCTGTACAACATCACTGTCAGGTGGCCATGCAGTCCATGCTTGAAAGCCTCTAATTACGGAGGGTCTCACTACCTGTGAGACAGCACATTTCATATTTGACAGCCCTCATTGGAAAAATGTTGTTTATTATGTTTAGTTAAAATCCTCCATGCTGCAGCTTTCTCCCATTAGCCTGGTTCTGTCTTCTTCACACACTGAATAAATGTCTAATCCTCTTCCAGATGACTACCATTAAAAATACTGAAGGGTGAAAGAAATGGATAGAATTGACACGTAAAGATTGAAAACTACAATAAATAAAATCAATCAACCCAAACAAACAAACAAACCACCACAAAGTTTAATTGACACCCTGGGGGAAAAAAGTGTGTGTAGCATATAGGAGATAAAACATCTCACATCTACACAGAGCTTGTGCAAATTTATTCAATAGAAAAATGGACAAAGAGCATTAACTGGCAGTTAATAAATTAAGAAACACAATGGTACTAAACATGAAAAATATTCAAATGCACCAAAGTAATCTAAAAAATGTAAAATAAAACAAGATCACCGCAGAATGTAAATTGATTCAATCTTTCTAGAAGACGGTTTAATAATATCAAAATTTTAATTATGCAAATATTCTGATCCAGAAGTTTTACTTCTAGGAATTTATTCTAAGAAGACAATTAGCCAAAGAAACAATGATATAAGTCAAGGATATTGATTAAAATGTTTGTTTATAATAGCAAAAACAGTCAACAGCTAAATTTCTACCAAAAGGAAACTGGTTATATAAATTATGATAAAAATCATACAATGAACTTTTAAACAGCCACTAAATATGTTAATCTAGTTGACACAGAAATGTATCCATTACATAGTGTTGAGTGAGAAAAAGATAGTATCGTATCTTTTATGTAAAATTGTATGTATGCTGTGTGTGCGCATTTGCAGTGTGCTAACTAGAAGGATGTTCACCTTCTAGTATATTAAATGGAATATTAATATACTAATGGAATATTAATATATTGTTGGAATATTAATTCTGATAATATATTAATGGAATATATTAATGGAATTCCTCCTAGTTAATATAATTCAGCATAACCTTTTTCTTCTTTATACTTTTTTGGTTGTGTTCACCTTTTTCTGTATTGTGTATCTATAATTTTTACAATTTTGAAAATAACAAAGGCATTTTTACCGTAAAAGCGCAAACACTGAAAAATATGTTTAATGTCCTTCCTAAGTCTTCTCTTTTCTAAGCGAAGCTTTCTGATGTTTTCAAAATTTCTTCAAATGAAATGAACTGAAGTTCCTCAGAGTCCCGGCTTCCCTATTCAAAAACTCCCATCCCACCCAGGTTACTTCCATGCCCCTGAAAGCACAGAAGCCAGAAGGAAACAGTGACATGGATGTGGTTCCCCCAGCCAGGAGCAGAACGTGGCCCTCACCATGAGGCCAGCGGTGTGATTAGCGACACAGTGGCGACACCCCACTGCTGATCCTCGCTGGCTCCCTGGCCTTTTCCCACAGGGGTTATCGTTAAGCCACGGGGTGCCCCTCAGGTATAAATGCTCTTGCTTACTTGGGCCCAGATGCAGGCATCAACATCTACCTCTACTAATATCTCGTCAGCCTAGATTGGGCTCTTTTTAGCCTGTAGAAACTGAGTCATCCAAACAGTGCCTCCACCGTCCCCTTAGACCATCAGGAACTTAAAAATGACGTGGTCATTTTCTCCCAAGATTACCGAGTTCCTCCCTATAACATAAATTCAGATGCAATCCCCTAGCTGCTTCCTCTCTGCTCTAGGAGATGGATCTTCTTTGCAAGTCAAAAGCATATATTTTCTCTAATCCATTATTGGTAAGTGTGCCAGTCGATACAGAGCTTCTGGAAGGCGACTAAAAGATGTTTATGAAAATATTAAATGTGACTAACCTTTGACACCAAAATTACCCTTCTGTATATATTTCTTTATGCACTGTTTTATAAAATTTGACTTTCAGGATGACCTTATAGAAGTGTTTTATATCTACATATATATTCATTATTCATCACGGAAGTGTTTATGATGGTGAAAAATTGGAAGAAAACTAAATATCAAAACAGTGAAGGGTCAAGTAATCAATATATGATAGTCCTTATAAAATTACATATAATATGGACATTAAAAATAATTATGTAGTCCCATAATTATTATCATGGATATTAACAAAATATTGAGTGAAAAAAAGTATGATTAGTTCAATTTATTTTTAAGAAAAAAATATATAGGAAAAAAGAAATGTTTGGAAGGACATGTTTTAAAGATGTAAGAGGTTATCTCTGAATGTTGAAAGACAGGTGACTTTTTTCTGATTATTTTTATAGTGAACATGTGACAGTTTTTAATAACTAGAAAATAAATACTTATTTGGAAACTTTTAAAATCTGTGTTTCCCTATTTCTATTCAAATGATGGTTTGTACTTGAAGTTCCATTTACTGTTATATCCTGCATTAACTTTTTCTATAAAGGGCCAGATAGGGATAGCTGTGGTGGCTTTCACCTGTAATCCCAGCACTTTGGGAGGCCAAGTTGGGAGGATCACCTAAGGCCAAGAGTTCAAGACCCACATGGACAACATAGCAAGACCTCATCTCTACCAAAAGTGTTAAAAATGATTGGGCATTGTGGTGCACACCTGTAGTCCTAGCTACTCATGAGGCTGAGACAGGAGGATCCCTTGAGCCCAGGAGTTACAGTGTGCTTTGATCATGTCTCTGTAATCCAGCCTGGGTGACAGAGCAAGACCCTGTCTCAAAAAAAAAAAAAAAAAAGTGTCTTTTCTTTCTCCTACTTGGTGCCTGAGATCTGTCACATATACTTTGTATCAGTTAGCTTTTGCTGTATAACAATTCATCCCAAAACTTAGCAGCTGAAAACGACAATTGTTTATTTGCTTAGGATTCAAAGGGTCAACAGATTGGGGTGGAATCAACTAGGACGGCCTATTCCACGTGGTACCCACAAGGGCTGAGGTCAGCTGACCATCAGCAACTTCACGCACGTCAGGCTGGCTGTCGGCCTGGGCGGTGCAAGCAACTGGGCCACGTGTCTTTTGTCATCTGGTAGGTTGCTGAGGCTTATTCACACGCCAGTGGTTGCAGTGCAACCCAGAGCAGCAGGACAGGGCAATCCCTCATCTGAAGCACTTTCCAAGCATCTGACGACATCACATTTGCTCATATCTTACTGACCAAACAAGTCACATGTTGGAATCATGGCCAAGCTAAGATTCCAGGGCTGGAGAAATAGACACGACCTCCTGATAAGAGGATTTGCAGTTACATTGCACAGGGACACACATACAGGGTGGTGAATAATCTGTGACCTTTTTTTGCGATCTGATCAGCTCCATCAACAATCTTACCGAGGTTCCTTTCTCCTTCCAGGAGCTCTTACAAGCATCTCCCACTCAGGTAAGCGGCCACCCTGTGCAGAGGACTGTTCATCCTCTCCTCAAGGTGCTCCTTGGCCCATATGTTTTTGGCCAAGAAGTACCAATCTCAATGCATCTTTTCTGGATATAGGCCCATCATTCCTTTTCTCACCCGCAGGCAATTATTTCTTATCCTGGAAAAGTGAGTTGAGCAGCTTTTTATAATAAGCCTGCTCTCAAAATATTTCTCCACTCTCTGATTTCCCTCTTTAAAACTTGCATTTGAATGATTAGCCTGCACCATTCACTAAATGTCCCCTGCTCTCCATGTGTTCGTTTTCAGGCCTTTGAAAAAGGAAGATTATGAAACTGGGACAGTTCCCATGGCGACACATTGGCTTCTTTGATCCTCTTGGCTCTCACACTGCGACCGAGCCACCCAGACAGCCGAAGCTCATTAGGATCTTTTCTGTGACGAGCGATCACACTTCCTTCAGTCACCCTCCTGCTCCCAGCCGCATATGCGACACTGCTGGCAACACTTGAAAGGAAAGACAAATCTTGCCCAACAACCAGCGTTGATGGAGCTATTGAGAGACAGCTGAGGTGTGAGGAAGGGGCACGACCTAGAGAGCCAGAAGGTCCAGCCGGCTCCAGACCCAGCCTCCGCCACATCCCTGCGACCTGGGACACGGAAGCACCCGGCACAATACAGAGGACAAACGGAGTGCTCAGGGAATGCTCCTCCATTCACGTCTGCCTGCCACCATGTGCACAACTCTGTAGGAGAAGGCCACGCGGGGCTCCGAGATCACTGGCACCCCCTCCCACGGGAGCTCCCAAGGTGGTGGCGAGTGACAGCTCCCAGCCCAAATCTTCCACGTTCGTTCTCAAACAAAAGGATGATATGAGAAGAAGAAGAAGAAGAAAAATACTCTTAAACATTTGTCAACGTCTGAGCTTAAGGAGGATAAAATGCATAATAATGACAATGTTCTCACACTCACTCTGTCATCCAGACTATCCCCAGCTTCGGCCCCACATCCTGACTTGGTTCCCATGGAACACACACTCCAATGTCAGTGCACTGGCAGGGCGACTTCCCGCATTCCAGCCTTGATAGGCAATATCTCAAGAAGAGTTTGGAAAGTTCAGCTCATCCAAGGAACAGAGGGAACTGGATAATGAGATTACAGTCACAAATGACAACTACTTTGGTGAGAGAATCTATGGACAGAGAAAAATAGTAGTAAGAGCAGAGAGCATTTGCAGCATTTGCAATGGCTCACGCCTGCAATCCTAGCACTCTGGGAGGCTGAGGTGGGAGGATTGCTTGAGGCCAGGAGTTCGAGACTAGAGAGCAAAGAAGGCTATCTTTTTACAAGAAATAAAGGTGATTTCATTTTGGCTAATATCAGTTGGTTGTTGATATTCTTTCTTTAAAAATGGGAAGAGACTGGGTCCGGTGGCTCACACCTGTAATCCTAGTGCTTTGAGAGGGTGAGGTGAGAAGATTGCTTGAAGCCAGGAGTTTGAGGTCAGCCTGGGCAACATTGTGAGACCCTATGCTTGATGGTTTGGTAAGGCGGGAGGGGGGGTGTCATGGGGAGGAATGGCAGGGGCAATATATGTAACCCTAACAATATTTGTACCCCCATAATATGAAAAAATAAAAAATTAAAAAAAATAAAAATTAAAAAAACAAATAAATAAAAAACATTTTTTAAAAATGAGTCAGGCGTGGTGGTATATACCTCGAGTCCTAGCTACTTGGGAGGCCAAAGTAGGAGCATCACTTGAGCCCAGAAGTTCGAGGCTGCAGTAGCTATGAACACGCCACAGTACTCCAGCCTGTGTGACAGAACAAGACCCTATCCACCCCCCCCAAAACAGAGAAAATTAAAAATAAAGAGTTAGTTTAAATTAGAGTTCATCGCAAACCCGGCCTGTTATTTGGGTGACCCTAAGTAAATTACTTTAAACTCTCTGAACCTTAGAATGCTAATCTATAAAATGGAGATAATTATGCTTATAAGCTCTGTTAATATATCAACACCTAGTAGAGATCACTCCAAAAGCGAGCAAATAAATGACAATATATTTGCTCTATTGCTCAAATGACAATATATACTCTACACTACTTGGTCTTTGGTATCCCCCAAAGTAGTCTTAAGCGGGGAGAGAGAGAGAGAGAATTTTGCATCTAGGATGTGCCATGTGCTTTCTATAGGATAACCCCAATTCTCAGCTCTATTTGTGTCCGGTTTTCCAGATGAGGAACGTGAAGCTCAAAGAAATTAGGAAACTGGACCAAGATCACAGAGCTACCAAACAGCAGGTTCTTCGTGCCTCCAAAACTAATACTCTTTCTAAGTCATTGCCCATGTAGTGCTAACCATACCACACTAGCACAGAGCAGGGCTTTGGTAGGCCATCGGGATGTTTTTCCTGCAGGAACACCTGGATTAGAGCTTGGCTGGGTGTCCCCAGAGAAGGGGATTTGGCGTGGCTGGTGGAAGCATTTGGCAGGCACCCCAGGGAGCCTGGTTTGGTCTGGCCTTACGCACAGTCTGCACCGATGAGCAGGAAGAGGGTGTAGCACGGGCTCTAATGAAGTCCGCAGATGCTGGAGACGTATCGTAAACACCAGTGGGTGTGAGTGACCGGGAGGGCGGAGGAGCGACAATGAGGCTACCCTGGCAGCCCAGAGCCGGTAGGAATGTGGGCAAGAGGTAATGAGAGAAAACTCCACTCACTGGGGCAGGTTTGGGAACAGAGCAACCCAGACACTCTCTGAATAAGAGGCGAGGGTCTGTGGAGGCAAGAGTGGCCCGGAAGCCAAGAGGGTGGCTCCCAGAAAAGACGGTGCAGAAACCCAGGGCTCTGAACTGAAAGCCCCCTCTCGTCAACCGAGCAACCCGGTGTACAACTCTGCAGGGCAGTCGGAGTCTAAGACGTGGTCTCTGCTCACCAAATAGTAGTATTATTAACATTAACTAATTTGAATTCTGATTCCCCCATCCCCCTACTAGCTGAGTGACTTCACAAATAAATAACAACTTTAAGCTTTACTTTTCCCATCTGCAAAATCAATGATAATTAGCACCTTCTACATAGAATCATTGTAGGATTCAATGATATAATTCTTCTTTAAAAAAAAAAAACTGCATAAATAATGCTCAGCCCAAGCAAAATCCTTAGTAAAGGCTGGCTGCTCATGGTATCACTATTAAGTGTCTCTTGCATGTCCAGGCACCAGGCCCGACATTGTCCAGATACTAGCAGGAAGCAGATGGCACACTCACCTGGGATACTTAAAATACATTTTATTAAAGGGGCTATTTGTCAAGGCCCAGATAGGATTGCATGGAATAATAACAGATTCTAGCAGCAACAGCCCTGAGGACCTCATTCCTCCTGGCTACCATGCCTGGCTAGGAGATGGAGCCCAAGTGGTGATGAGCCACCACCACTGGGAGCTTGAGCTGGAGGGTGGAGGGAGGGATGCCTTGTTGGCCAGACCAGGCTGAAGCAAGGGGCCCACGTGGGGAGCCTCTTTCTTCTCCATGTGCCCTCAATCTTCTGCCACTACCTCCCACTGGCTGAATTCCATGGGGCAGGCAGAGGGCAAGGTGCTGTCACCTTTGGTCCTATACCAACAGAGCAGGGCAGGGCAGGGTGGAGCATGGATCTGGGGATGAGAAACAAACAGAACTCCAAAACGCTTTTGTTGGTCTCATCAACCCTGTGAAAGCTGATGTCATTATTGTCCCTTTTCCCGTAAGGGAATTTGGCTCAGAGAGGTACAGCGCTCACTCGGATGCCCGGCTAACAGGGTGGCACAGCCTCCATCAGAATCCACCTCCAACTCTCCATGCCTCCCCAACCCACTCATAGTTGTCCAGTCGTTGAGAGAATAGATTTGGGGGCCCCTAGTATCTTGCGATTTGGTGGAAAAATTTTCTACATGAAACCGAAAGGTTGAATAGAATTCTAAATGATTTGGGGCAAAGGGACAATCGATAAAAGCAAGCAGAATAGGAAAAGCAAAGCCTGGGTGCCCACTTGTGTGAAGGGTGAATTTGTTTCCTCAACACACAACTCCTCGGGTGCCTTCGGGGCTCCCAGCGTTACTGGGCGACAAAGATAAAAGCGTCGGCCCAGCTTCCACCTCCACAGCACTTCCACACACGGTATGTGTAGTCACACACTTTAATAATACATTCAATTCACTTAATCATCATTAAATCCTTTCATCAAACATGCGTGCTAACCTTGAAAAACTCCCCCAGTCTCACGTGAGACTTGTTTACAGGTGACCCCAGCGCTGTGATAGTCACTAAGGCAGAGAGGCCAACAGGTATCTCAGAGCACGGGAGAGTGAGCAGCCCAGGGGTGGCTCCTACCCACTTCCCAGCGCCCACTGTGTGTGTCTCTTCCTAACCCAGCCTTCCTGACTTCACAGGGCTGACTTGAAATCCGCCCTGCTGGGAGCAGTCAGCAAACACTACCAGTGATGGATTTTTATTTTAATTTTTTGAGGGAGGAACAATTGTTCAATATTTACCAGCACACTGTTGACCTGAGAGCTTCCCAAAGGAGGGAGGAAGTATCTGAGCTATACTTATTTATAAGGAGAAGGGAGGTGTCCCAGCCTCCTCTCCATCTGCTGGCTATGCTCCCTTGCTCTGGTGTCACTGAGCTAATCAAGGGGCCCCCGTCACCCCCAACTCCTTTATGCTGTCCTTTCCCTCTCCCACATCATCTTTTTCCTCTTTTCCACCAGAGAAACCCTTACTCCTGGCGAGTCTCTCTGAAGACTTTTCTAGGCCGACGCCTGCCCAGGACCCCGATACCAGCTGAATGACCTTGGGCCGCCCTTGACGTCGCCAAGCTTTGTTTTCCTGGGCTGTAAATGAGGGAAAGATTCTTCCCCATTCCAGGGCTGACCTGCCTGCTCCACAGAGTCACTGTGGGAATAGAATAGATGGTCCCTGCCAACTGCCACTAAAACCAGGTAGAAAAGAGGAAAAATTATTAAGGAAGGAAGGAAGAGAGGGAGGGAGGGAGGAAGGAAAGGAGGAAGGAAGGGAGAGAGAGAGAGAGTTGGTCCAAGAGCCACACTGGAGAGGTGAGCACCAACAAAGTCACACAATGAAACGCTGGGCGTCGGAGCTGGAAGCAAGCTCAGAAACCATTGAAACCAATCTTCTCAACTTGCAAGTGAGAAAAGCAAGGCGCGTTTAGCTGGCGTGTTTCTTGGCGAGATTACTGAGGGCAATGGGAAAACATGATCCCGTGAGTGTCCCAGAAGATCCGTCTTGTTCGCCCACCACGGACATGTGGGCACCAACAGGCCAGACCTCCCAGGAATGAGATGCTGGAATTGGTGCAGAAGCAACAACTGCCCGTGACTTTCTCGGCAGCTGGCCAGCCAGAGGAGGGCTATGTCTTGGAAGAAAAGACAGGGAGGTGGACAGGAGCTATGCAGAGACCCTGGCAGGGAGAAACCTTTGAGGGTGACCTCGAGTGGTGTCGTGGCTCGTGTGGTCTCAGCCCCACTACTCCAGTTGAGAGGGGTAGGAGAGGAGGCAGACAGGGCAGCAGGGAGAAAGGGGACCATGCCAAATGGCAAGAGCCAGTCTAAGAGGACAGCGGTGGCCCAAGGGGCTCTCTTGGAGGAGACGGAGCTCTTGAGGCAGCTCTGCATGGGCTCAGGTGAGACGAGGCATCTCCAGTCACACGGGTGACACCGAGGTGAAGGTCATGTCGAGGCCAGGTTAAGTCCAGAGGAGCCCACAGGGAGGAGCTCCTGGCGCAGGTGGGTGTCCACAGGAGCCCAGGACAAGAGGCAGAAACCTGGGCTAAAGGGCAGAGGACACTACTGAGGCCCTGGGTGGGAGGTGGGGGGCACATGTGCAGGCGCAGGACCACAGCTGTCCTCTTCCTTCCCACAGGAGCCCAGGGAAGGACTCAGTAATGTTTTTAATCATTTTTTAATTATACAAGTAATCCATCAACACACTCTCCATGCAAGCAATTCAAACATTGCATATAAAGCAGAAACCTCCCTGAGGTCGCCCACCCCTCCTCTCTCCCCACAGGCTCGTTTCAAAGTGTGCCCTTCCAGGCCTTCGTCTATGAGTTTATACTTGCATTTGTTCATAGGAGAAATATGTGCCTGTGTGTGTGTGTGTGTGTGTGTTTATGGTTTTATGTGAAAGGAATTGACCATACGTGCTATTCTTACTGTATGACCACTGTAACCTGAGACCTTACCTGAGACCACTGTACGTACAGACACGGCCACAGAATTCTTCGTAAACCTCCCCATACAATTCTGTAGTATGAGGGGTGGTCCTTTATCTAACCAACCCCCATGATGGATACTTTAGAGTATTTCCAATTTTTCGTTTTCAAACAATGCACCAATGACTAACCCTTCACAGGCCTACTATAGAAAGAAAAAAAAAAGATATTTCATATACATGATACATTCTTATTTCATATATAATATTTCATTATATATGTTCATTATATATTTATAATATATGCATCATATTTCCATGTATTACATATATATTTATATGTAATAGAATGAAATATTATTTTATGTTAATTTGATATCTAATATATTCATTATATTACAATATTTCATTTGATATCTAATATATTCATTATATATAACATATTCATTTGATATAGGTATGGAAAACTATACTATTTTAGAGGTAAGACTCTCTAAAAATCCCCCACTTCCTGGGGGAGATGGGCGCCCCAACCCATGATTTAAGGCCAGTCCAGGCTAAGATCTTGAAAGAATATTGTCAGGAACTGTGACTGCATGAACCTGAGCTGGGACCAAAAAGCCTAATAAGTCCTTTCCCGTCTCCACTTGCATGGACTCTATATATTTTCTGCCCCCTTAGTCATCTTTTGGGTGAGTTCCCCATATTTATGCTTGTTCTTTTTTTCATCTGTCCTCATAAATCAATCCCTGCAGTCTCCTAATCAAAGCCAGCTTTTCAAACGAAACCGTAGCTGGGTGTTTAACTAACTAAATATTGTTTTTCCTCCAGCACTGACAGAGAGGGAGGGTGGGATGCAGCCTGATCACTGTCCTCCCTTCCTCAGTGACCCCAGGAAGCCGCCACCACAATTGCTGACCGAGGCCCAGGTGGGCGTCAGGCAGAGGGTCTGGAGGGGGGGCAGTTGAGAGGTTTCCCTTTGCTCCCTGGACTTTGGCTTTCTACCCCTGGGGTTTCCAGGAAGTAGGTCACCCTTCCCATGGCCACACTCAATAGAGGAGGAACATAAAGTGTGAAGATGCCTGCAGTGGCACCCAGCTACACGCTGCCCTGGGAGCATGGGGAGCAGAGGATGCCGGCTCCAAACACTCTCCCAGCCTGGTCTCAGGGGGCTGTTCTTGTGGCCTCAGCAGTAGCAAGACTGGGTGAATTTCCTCTGAAAACTGCCCTTGAACCTGCCCTCACCCTGCAATTGCCCACGTCATCTACAGCCCTAGTTCCCGAAATATGTTCCCCAGACTAGCACCATCAGTGTCAACTGGGAACTTGTTCCAAAGGCAAATTCTCAAACCCCACCCCAGACCTACTGGATCAGAATGTCTAAGGGTGGGACTCAGCAACGCATGTTTTAAGGAGCCCTCCAGGCAATTCTGACACACGCTCAAATGTAAGAAGCATCGACCACAGGACCACGTCCAGGCTCCTAACTTAGACACCCAGCCCTCTATGCAACTGCCCCGGCAGCTCCTCCAACCCACCCCTCAGCACTGTCCCTCCAAGGTGCCACAGCACATGGGACAGCCTAAGGTACCCAGAGGGGCCTCCTCTGCTCCGTTTGCTGCCCCTGTACCTGGCGCACTGCCCGCATGTATCAAATACCTACCGCCTGTCTTTCAGACGCCACCTCAGTGTCCTCTAGAAAGTCCTCTTTGACCTCTCCGAGAGAAGATAAAAAATAGCTAACATCTAGAGGGTACTGTTCTAAGAACTACACAGTTGCCCCTTGGTGTCCCTGGGGGATTGGTTCCAGGACCCCTCCAGAACACCACAAAAGAAGGATACTCAAGTCCCTTATATAAAATGGCACAGTACTTGCATATAACCTTCGCATATCCTCCCGGATACTTTAAATAGTCTCTGGATCACTTATAACACCTAATGCAATGTAAAATGATAAGTAAATAGTTGTTATACTATATTGGTTTGGGGAGGTCGTTTTTAGGTTTTTTTTTTTTTTTTAGACACAGTCTCTCTCTGTCACCCTGGCTAGAGTGTAGTCGGGTCATCATAGCGCACAGCAACCTCAAACTTCCTGTGCTCAAGCAATCCTCCTGCCTCAGCCTCCTGAGTAGCTGGGACTACAGGCATGTGCCACCATGCCCGGCTAATTTTTCTATTTTTTTGTAGAGACAGGGTCTTGCTCTTGCTCAGGCTATTCTCAAACTCCTGATCTCAAGCAAACCTCCTACCTCAGTTTCCCAGAATACGAAGATTACAAGCATGGGCCATCATGCCCGGCCTATGCTGTATTACTTAAATGATAAGAAAAAAGTCTGGGGCCGGGCGCGGTGGCTCTCATCTATAATCCTAGCACTCTGGGAGGCCAAGGCAGGAGGATTGCTTGAGCTCAGGAGTTCAAGACCAGCCTGAGCAACAGCGAGACCCCATCTCTACTATAAATAGAAAGAAATTAGCCAAACAACTAAAAATAGAAAAAATCAGCCGGGCACGGTGGCGCACGCCTGTAGTCCCAGGTACCTGGGAACCTGAGACAGGAGGATCTCTTGCGCCCAGGAGTTTGAGGCTGCTGTGAGCTAGGCTGACACCACAGCACTCTAGCCTGGGCAACAGAGTGAGACTCTGTCTCAAAAAAAAGAAAAAAGTCTGGGAGTCCACTTGCTCAAGGCTTCTTGGGCGTGGCTCTGGGTAAAAAAAAAAAAAAGAAAAAAGTCTGTACATGTTTAGTGCAGATGCTTTTTTTCCCCAAATATTTTCAATCTCTCATTGATTGAAACCACCTATGAGAAAACCACAATTACAGAAAATATATTGTGTGTATATATATATATATATATATATATAGTTATATATAGAGAGAAAGACTGTTGTTGAGACAGGTATCTATAGATACATAGATAGAGACAGTTATACGTAACTATATAGAGTGCTTGAGCAGATTAGATTTTATTTATATACCTGTATATTTAATCCTCTCAATAACCATACAAGGAAGGTGCTGCTATTACCCCCATTTTACAGATGACCCAGAGGACCAGAGAATTAAATAACATGTCCAAGTCAGCAAGTGGTAAACCCGGGATTGGAACCCATGGCTCTGGAGCCTTGATCCATTGCATTCTCCTGCTTCATGTGGTATGTCCAGCCCAGCGGTTTTAGCACCTTGGGCTCTATGAGAGCACACCTGCTCCCACTGACCCATGACGGCCCTCAGATGTGTGGCGCAAACTCCCATATCCCGCCCGAGACGCGCCTTCTCCACGCCGACACTCACTGTTTCCTCAACTGGCCTCCATGTGACTTGGCCCCAGCCCCACAGCTGCCAGCCCTGCCTCCACAGCTGGCTTCTGCAAGGAGGAGCCTCCACATGTGCTCGCATGGGCTGCCTTTGCTTTCTCCTATTTCCTGTTTCAAATTGCAGGGCACAAGCCTTTGCATCAAGAATGATGACATGACATGCTTTCTAAAAAATCTCATTTTCTAAAGGCATTTCCTATTGATTTCCTTCCTTATTGAGGCTCCTCCCAGCCTGGCTTGTGTTTAAAAAAAGAGAGAGAGAGAGGGAGAAGGATAAATAAAAAAAGAAAGAAAAATCTGTGTTTTTCCAGGCACAGTCTGCTATGAGCCTTGTGGCTCACTTGGCTGGCAAGTTGCTGTCTGGGGAAGCGTGGATGAGCCAGTGTTCCCCCAAACCATGGGCCTTGAACCATCTCTGAAATCTAACCACCCAAATCCCCTTCAATTCCCCACCTCCCTGCCTTTGTGAGATTAGCGGAAGAGGCATCCCTCTTCAAGGGATTCTCTGACTTAAATGATCTGCCTCAGAACGGAAAGGACCACGTCCCGCCCTCCCGCGGCTGGGCCAGTCTGAGTCTTCTCACCTGGGAGACCTTCCGCTGCGTCCCTCCAGCTCTTCTCACTTGACCTGGGACCTCAGTACCAGCGTCGGAGTCAGATGAGCCTGACCAGGAACCACAGTCCCGTATGAGCTGGGTGGCTTTGAAAAAGGCACTCAACCTCTCGGATGCAGTGGGCTCATTTGGAAAATGGAGACAAGGATAATCTGTATGAGTTTCCTTGGGTTGCTGTAACAAATGACCACAAACTTCATGGCTTAACAAAAACAACAGAAATTTAATCTCACAGTTCTGGAGGCCCAAAGTCCCACAACAAAGCATTAGCAGGACCACACTCCCTCTGAAGTGTACACATAAGGAAGAATCCTTCCTTGCCTCTTCCAGCTTCTACTGGCTCCAAGTGTTCCTTGGCTGGGAGCTGCATAACTCCAGTCTCTGCCAATGTCTTCACATGGCCACCTCCTCCCCTGTGTGTCTCTCCTCTGTGTGTCTCTTATAAGGACATTTGTCATTGGATTTAGAGCCACCAGATAATCCAGGATAATCTCATCTCAAGATCCTTAATTACATCCACAAAGACCCCTTCTCCAAATAAGGCCAAATCGACAGGTTCTGGAAGTTAGGATGTGGATATATCTTTTTGGTGGCCATCATGTAACAGGCTACAAATACCTCCTTCATAGGGTTGTGGCATGGTTGAAATGAGAGCATGAATCAATCTTGCAACCATGACTACCTGGCCTCGGGGAGCTTCCCATGTAGGCGCCCCCAGGGAACAGAAGAGAGGGATAGCTGTGTGACATGAGACACATACTTAGCCCTCTCTGAGCCTCCACCTGGCCACTTGGGGACCAAGCAGGTTGGATAAAATGATGGATCAGCCTCTCCAACTCAGCCATTCTAAGAATCCTAGACTCCAGCATCTTTGTACCATCACATCTGTCTGAAATAATAAACAGAGAAGGAATAAACCTAAATCATCAGGATCCAAGTCTTTCCACTTCTGCCTCCAAATGCTTGGTCTAGTTGCTTGCTATAAAAATGAGAATGTATTTTTCCTACTTAGCTGTGTGACCTTGAGCAAATATCTAAACTCTCTAAGTCTCAGTTTTCTTGTCTATACAATGGGAATAATATGAGTACCTATATTATTGAGTTACTGTAAGGATTAAATAGAGAGTGTTATATATGCAAAGCCCCATAACACAGTAGCAGGTACTGCCATAGGGAATGTTCTAGCCAAGCCCTTCTAGAACTGTCTGCTGCCATTACCCTCCACAAAGCGGTAATGGCTAGATCCACATGTGTCTGTGTGTCTGAGCACGTGTGTGCATGTTCATGTGTTTGGCAGGGCAGGGATGGGACAGGTCCTTGTATCCAAGTGGACTTTAGCCGGGCTCTTTCACTTTCGGGTTCCAAAACCTTTACTAGTCACTTCCTCTTGCCAAGCCCCAGTCACTCTGCTGTGGGTGGGGAGAATAATGTCAGGTAGACTCAGTGATACAAAGGAACAAGGAGCTTAGAGTTATACGAATAACTGCATTCTCCCCTCAAATCAGATCAGAGGTGGAACCTGGGAGGCTGAGGGTTGTGGGGCACATACGAGGCCCCCACAATCCTATCAGATAGGCTGTGATTCTCCTAGAGAATGGGCTGCTGGTTCATTCATCTGTTATTCATTCAACAAACATTCATGGAGCCACTCCACAAGTCAGAGCCTTGGGACACAGACTCTAACAAAACCCAGCCCCTTCATGGAGGAGCCTGCTGACCAGTGAAGGAGACAGTCACATCCAAAGGTCACTGGAGTCCAATGAATACCGCTAAGGGAGTCAGAGTGGGGAGCAGGGCAGGGAGGAGGGAGGAGGCTGGCTATGGGAGGAAGAGCAGGAAAGGCTTCGGAGAAGAGGAAGCGCTGTGTCTGGGCCTGGAGTGGGGAGAAGTTCGCCAGGCTGTGCAGAGGGGGAAAGGACACTGGCGGGAGGCAGATCTAAGAGCAGGGGGCGCTGGAGGGCTGCAGGGTGTCCACGGAGGGGATGGGGAGAAGTCTGGTGTGAGCAGACCAGGAGCCTGGAGAGGTGAGTTGGGCCAGGAGGAAAAGGGCCCCATGGCCCTGCCAAGGAGTGAGGACAAAGAGAGCCAGAGACAGTCAGCTCTGACTCTGACCACAGCTTGGATCAGCATGGTCCGCAGGCCAGCAGCACCCACGCCCCCAGGAGCTTGTTAGAATGCAGACGCCCGGGCCCCACCCTGGACCTGCTGAACCTGGAACTCTGAGGGTGATGCCCAGGAATCCGCATTTTACAAAGCGCTCCAAGATGGAGTTTGCAAAACACCTATGTAGAGCGTAATATTGATCCCGTTTAAGGAGCACCTCCTCTGCGACAGGCACTGATCCCAGACCTATACATACCTTCCCCAATTCAATCCTCACAGAACCTATGAGCTGGTTCTGTCACTATCCCCACTTTATAGGTGAGAAAACTGAGGCTCCTGGAGGGAAAGTTACTTCCCTGAAGTTATGAAGCTACCAAGTAGCAAATCGAGCTGTGAGACGCCCACACCCACGCACTCAGTGAAAGCGATTGCAGTTTTTTTATGCCAGAGGGTGGAAAGGAGTAGCAGAGAAGCTGAGATTTTTCAGGGCATAAGCAGCAGGATCTGTTCACCGTGATGTGTATGGGGAGACATGAGGGACCCCTAGGCCCCCAGGCTGAGCAGTTGAGGGAGTGGAGACAGCTTCACCCCACACAGGGACATCAGAAGACTGGGAAGAGATGAGGCTTCCCACCCCATCGTGATGTGCAGAGCACTGGGCAACATCAAAGGTGGAAAATGCACCCGTGAGAATGGAAAACAGAGCTGTTATCTGCCGCCCGGAGGGTGGTACAGCCGCACGTATATTGGATAAGACCAAAAAGTATACTTGGCTCAAACGACGGCAGTTTAGAAGTGTCAAGCACTAAAAGGAGCGAAATGGCCACAAGATTTATGAGTGTGCAGGGGAGGGTGGCCCCACTCGGGGATCATTGTGCTCACCGTGAGCAGCAGCAAAGGGAATGAAAGTCTTTGGAACCTGTCCCATTGCTGCGAGGCTATACAAACTAGCCCTTGATGTGACCTTTCTTGGAGTCTCAGGAAGAAAGGGAAACACACCTGCCCTCATGGTAAAGAGGTGACAGATCAATTAATAAGGCAGATTCTAAGGCTTCTGAAATGCCCCAGAGCAGGGAGCAAGGTGCTGAGTTCACCTGCTTGAAACACAAGAAAACGATCTCTGGGGTCCTATTTGAGTACAACTGGACATCAATCGTCCTTTGAAAAGGTGTCGTGAATGCCTTTCATTGCAGGGGCTCAAGCCCTTTCCAAACATCACCTCATTAATCCTGGCAAACACCGGGAAAGAAAGCCTGGACAGACGTCACTTTTTGTGTCACTGAACAGATGAGGTCTGGCCTCCAACTTAAAGACACAGAAAGGTTCCTGGTGGACCTGGCACCAGACCCACCCGGCTCACTGGCTGTTAGCTACCCTGCCCCTGGGCTGGGGCACAGCCTGTGTGCGTGTGCGTGTGCGTGTGTACACGCACATGGGAGCACATTTAGTCCTCTTAATTATCTCACACCGTGACCAGAAAACAGGCAACAACGCCGGGGTTATTAGCTGGGTGGCTGGGATAAGTGTTACTGGGAGATCTGTATTCTCTTTTGAAACTGCCAGATTTTTGCAAGCATTTCCCCCATTTTCTTCAATGCCCTCCTCCTTGGTAAAAACTTCTTGTTTATTTTCAGCCCCTTCCAACATGTTTGCAAATTATTGCAATGTGCAGTTCTAACCCGAAAAGGGGGGTGGGGGAGCACAGAGAAGAGGAGAAAGTTATGACAAAGTCGAACAACAGACACCCAAGCTTCACTTGTCACCTTTGGGAGTTGAGTCCCGTAGGGAGTTTCAAAGTAAGGAAACAATACAAAAGTAAACGAGGTGGCTTAGAAATGGAAATCTGATGTGGCCGCTCTCTTTTGATTTAAAAACCAAGAAAAAGGAAACAGAAGAGAAAAGGAGGGAGAGAGAAAAAGAAAGAGGGAGAGAGAGAGAGAGAGGAGGAGGAGGAAAAAATAGAAAGGGGAAAAGAGAGAAAGCAAAAGAGAGGGAAGGAGAAAAGAAAGAGAGAGAGAGAGGGGAGAGGGCAGCAGCGCGGAGCCGGGAAAGCGAAATCCCGGCTTCCTACCCGGAGAGCCAAGCAGCTTTCCGCAGCGGCCGCGGGCTCGGAGCTTTTAAGGGTTTCTAATCCTGGAAGGCTGTCTGACATCACCCCGTTTCTTGTCGGCTGATGTTTCGTACAAGCCTCTCATTTCCTCAGTGTTTGCAGAGCCACCAATTACCGCAGCAATCTCGTGTTTATGTTTGCGCGCTCCTGCCTGGCTGGCCCTGCGCCTGGGAGAGCCCGAAGGGGGTGGGGGGAGCGGGCTGGGGGGCCTGGATCAGGCACTCGAGAAAAAGGGAGGGGTCCCCCTTAATTTTTTTTCATTGACTTCAGCACCATGTGATCAGGAAGTCTGGCCTCCCTCCATTTCCCCTCCCGACTAAAGAGAAACATTGTGTAGCGGCCGCCACGGCCACCGGTGGGATGGCCTTCGCTGCCTGACGTAGGGAGATAAAAATAACCGGCATATTTAAGGCAGGAGCAGGAATCCCGGCGCTCACACGCGGCCCGGTCAGTTCCCCAGGTCGCCGGCAGCGCGAGCTGCGGGGAGGCTCTGCGCTCTGCCGCGCGCACGGGCCCGGGGCCCTGGTGGCGGGTGACAGGGTGACAGTGCCGGGACCTGACCTCCGCCTTGACCTCGGGACTCAGGCCGACCCAGGCCGGGCAGAGCCTCGCAGAGCCCTAAAGAGGCTGTCTGGGGCGCTCTGGGCTGGGCCTCGGATCTCTCTCCTGCCTCCCTGGAGATGAGAAGGAAAGATGCGGTGGCAGAGGGAGGGTGGCGCGAAGCTTACTGCGAGGGGGTGTCAGAGAGCCTTCCTGTCTCAAGGGAAGGCGCGCAACAAGCTGTCAGTGAACAAAGCAAAGCCACCT
The DNA here is from genome assembly GCA_008750895.1 of Mirza zaza. Taxonomy (NCBI): domain Eukaryota; kingdom Metazoa; phylum Chordata; class Mammalia; order Primates; family Cheirogaleidae; genus Mirza; species Mirza zaza. The sequence continues at coordinate 60,302 of VSMD01119029.1, forward strand.
GCCTCTGGCCAGGCCCCCATCTCAGACACACCACTGCGCACACGCACACTAAACAAATCCCCCTTCCACGTCCCAGATCCATTCCAACTGCACATTGCAAGGATTTGCAAACATGTGGCAGGGCTGAAAATAAACAAGAAGCACTTAGCAAGCAAGAAGCACGGATGTGTTTCTGTGTTCATGCTCTCCTTTAAAGCTCAACCCACCCTACACAGGATGTTCTGTTGTCCTTATTTATTTTATTTTATTTTTTTTTTGAGACAGAGTCTCACTTTGTGGCCCAGGCTAGAGTGAGTGCCGTGGCATCGGCCTAGCTCACAGCAACCTCAAACTCCTGGGCTCAAGCGATCCTCCTGCCTCAGCCTCCTGAGTAGCTGGGACTACAGGCATGCGCGACCGTGCCCGGCTAATTTTTTTTTCTAGATATGTTAGTTAGCCAATTAATTCCTTTCTATTTATAGTAGAGATGGGTCTCGCTCTTGCTCAGGCTGGTTTCAAACTCCTGACCTAGAGCAGTCCACCTGCCTCGGCCTCCCAGAGAGCTAGGATTACAGACGTGAGCCACCGTGCCCGGCCTGTTGTCCTTATTTACAAAGGGAAACTGAGGCTCAGGGAGATGGATACTTTCCCCACCACCTCAGGGGCCTCTCTCAACTGCATTTACATTGGCACATTGATTTATCATTCTGGAAACCACCTTCCTTCTGCTCCCCTTACTCCCTAAATAAATTAATACCAAGCAAAAACAATGCTGGTGAGCATTCCCCTGACCTGTGAAATCTCAGCTTTGCACTCGCTCTGGGCCAGGGAGAAATTTTAACTTCCAGTTAATAACGGGAAGTCTCCCTGCCTTCTAATGTCTAAAGTAACAAGATGTTTCAAAATTCCTGGCAGTTTTTCACCTAACAGCCAGATGTGCTGATGAAAAATGAATGGACGCTCACCTCTAATTTTTTTGGTATTACAGAGACAACAAATACCTGTTTCTCTGGGTAGAGGAGGCAAAGAACTTTAGGGAGATTTGGGGAATTTATCCACCAAGAAGGATGGGGACCCCAGAGTCTGGCAAGATTTTACTGAATCACAGCACCCAGCACAATGCCGGAGACTTAAGAGTACTCAGCCCATCATTGTTGGACTGAATGATTGGGTGGGTTGTGGAAAGTGTGAGGCAGCACTTAAAGACACATGGGATGATGTATGCTGGTCGTATCTTTAGTGATGGGAGAAGCATGATCTCATCTAGTCCTTATGGCAACCCTGGACTATAAGTGTCATTATCATCCCTGCCTTGTATGTAAGGAACGTGTAGTGCAGAGAGTGACTTACTCAAAGCAACATAGCTGGGGAGTACTAGCCCTAGAATTTGAACCCAAGCAATCTAAGTCTAAAAGCCAAGTTCTTAACCACTAGGCTAAATCCAAAGAGGTGTACCATGAGACATTAGAGAAAGGGACCCAGCATTTACTGAGCACCTCTTTTGGTTCAAGTTCCATGCTTGCTACTGGAGGACTAGATCAGACACCACGATCAGGGTCCAGGCCCTCCAAGAGGTGGGTCAAGAAGTAAGATTTGACCCCAGGCCCCTCAGAAGCAGCCCTGGTCCTCATTCGTCCCTGCATTCCCACCATCAACACGCACAAATGTCTGTTGAATTGTCTTCCCCAAGAAAAGCCTTCTTTGACTGCCAACCCCAGCATGTTCAGATCTCCTCCCTGTCCCCACATGAGACATGGCACATGCCTGCATTAAAGCACCTGTCACTCAGTATCCGTCTCAGGAAGAAAGGGAAAAAACTCCGCGTTGAGCTCCTTGCTTATATACTTACCTGCTCTCCCATTGTTCTGAGAGTACTTTCTTTTTTTTGAGACAGAGTCTCACTTTGTTGCCCAGGCTAGAGTGAGTGCCATGGCGTCAGCCTAGCTCACAGCAACCTCAAACTCCTGGGCTCAAGCAATCCTTCTGTCTCAGCCTCCCGAGTGGCTGGGACTACAGGCATGTGCCACCATGCTCGGCTAATTTTTCTATATATATATATTAGTTGGCCAATTAATTTCTTTCTATTTATAGTAGAGATGGGGTCTCGGTCTTGCTCAGGCTGGTTTCGAACTCCTGACCTCGAGCAATTCGCCCACCTCAGCCTCCCAGAGTGCTAGGATTACAGGCATGAGCCACCGCGCCCAGCCTGTTCTGAGAGTACCTTGATGACAGAAATGGTATTAGGTCACTGTAGACTCCAGGGCGTGGCAACCACTCACTAAATGTTTGTGGAACAATGAACTAATGAGTGTGCATCAGACCTTCACTAGCCCCCTTAACAATATAGGTGGCCTCTTATCACCACCGTTCCTAATTTTCTCTATCTCAGCATGGAACTTGTCATAGTTTGTAAGTTAATCTGTTTCCTCTCCACCTCCCATAAACCCACAAATGCAGGAACCACCATAGTATTCCCAACATCTATTAAAGTGCCATGCACATTGCAGGCATTCAATAAACACTTGGAACACGAATGAGTGAATGAATGAATGAATGTATGAACAAATGAATCAATCAACACTTTTTGGAGCAAGTCCTACCTTCTGTTTACAGTAAGTTTATTCCAAAATAACAGTAATAACTGAGCAAAGGCACTTGAAATAATGTCATTGCCTGGATTGTATTCATAAAGTAAGTGCCTTTGCTTGGTGCCCACGTCAAGTCCCAGTCTCATCCATATTGATGATAAAAAAGACTTAAAAGGGGGGTTTTTGAAAGAGGCCCTTCTTCTCATACAATGTGGGCTCCAGTGACCACTATAGTTAGCACTGCACACAGACTCCCTTTATGCCCCTCTGTTTTCATTAGCTCGGGTAACTTGCCAAAGAGTGATCCTTTTGGGCTGAAATTTTCCATGCTGGGTCTTGGCAAAAGGTGAATTTTGGGGAAAAGTTTGAATAAAATCCCTTCAGCCATTTTTTAGTTCGATGAGGATGAAAAAAAAAATACATTTTTCTTGCTTTTAATTGAAGACATTTTTAGGACACAGGAAACTCCAATGGAGTTGAACTTTGAAAACTTGAAACTCGTATCTGATCCCGTCTGAGCTAACTGTGGAGATCATCTTGGGCGCAAATATTTTTAAATTTAATAATAATAAAAGAAAACCTAAGAAGTAATTGAAAAATCTCTTTGCAAACTTAGCAATCATGACTTTTTTTTCCCCACTTGGGCCATATAAGTCTATGTGATTCTAGCAAATCACAAAAGCCCAGAGATGTTTAGAAGAGATTATAAAACCTGGATTTCAGCTCCTATGCCATGACAGATAATATTTTTTCCCTCTTTCTTTGGTTTTAAGAATCTTTCTTCACATTGTACCAGGAATATATGATTTAAACCATAGCCTCAAAAAATAACAAAACTGAGGTTCCTGGAATGAAAAGACCACTCCTTTGAGGCCAAATATACAACTTTCCAAAGCTTTCTTAGACAAATGCTAACCAAAATATTTTATATCTCACACTGGATTTTCTCAATACTCACGTCAATATCAGATTCTTGCTTTCTTATTCACTGGAAACTACCTTAGATTTGTCATATTATGGTTCTTGCCACGGAATTATTTTCAAAAAGCAGTTCTAGGCTGGAAAGTCAGTAAGATCTGGGTTTGACTCTCTGCTCTGATGTTTGCCAGGAAAATACCTTAACCTCTGTAAGACTCAGTTTGTTTGTCTGTAAAATAGGGATAATGATATTGACTCAAAAGTTGTTGGCAAAATTAATTGAGCCAAATCTCCCCCCACCCCCATTCCTGGTACAAAATAAGTGCTCAATAAATGGAAATGTGCTTATGCTCTTCCTCTGTCAACTATTTATTCACATTTGTACTGTCTTTACACTACCTACTTGGTACCTTTTCTTCTGCTTCTTAGGTCCTCATGGTGTCTAGTCCAATCTGAGGCACATGGTAGAGACTCACAGAACAGAATCAAGTGAGTGCTGCCTGAGCATTTCTGTTGCTGCTGTATATTTTCAGAGATACGAGCGAATGTCTATCTTTAACTGCTTATTTGCCTTTCTCTCCTATTAGAATGACCTTTTCCATCTTTGTAAATCTAGCCTGCCGCTAGGCGAATAGGCAAATGGATGAATGAACCAGTAAAGGCCTCCGGTTTCCTTATAGGACCTGAAGCCTACATCTTGGCTTTAATTTCAAGTAAGTTTCATTTTAACTCAGGCATTGTCTAAGAGCTGGGATTTATTTGGAATGCGCATTTACCTTGATGGTTGTGTATTCAAAACCCACCACAGCTCAAATGATCTTATTTACATGCAGTTTGTATTTATCACTAAGCAAGCAGGGGACCACCATAGTCCTTCGTTAGGACAAAAACTGCCCCTATTTGAGTTTCCACTGTGCAGAAGTACCACTGTTCCAAAAGAGAAAAATATTACAAGAATCAAAAAGAAAAAGAAGGAAGGGAAGGAAGAAAGGAGGAAGACAGGAAGGATCCTGCTCAAGCCAGTACATTTCCACCTTCCGGTGAAATATCTGATTTGTTTGTTTGTTTTCTTTCTGAAAGTTTGGCTGGCCTTCTTGCCTCCTCTTTAATAGTTAATTTTTTTAAAAAAAAAATGAAAGATGGTTACGTTCCAACTATGTGCCATTTCTTTTGACACATCTTGTATCATTTCATGCTCATCTCATTCATTTTATAGATGAGAAGCAGGCTTGGAGAGGCTAGGAAGTTTGCCCTCAGTGACACATCCAGAAGATGCCATTGGATTTTAAGGGCACTTTCAAATTCACAAGTTTTCTCCAATTTTCCCCACCACCTCTCAGCCACACCCAGCACAAAGTGCTTGTGCACACACACCTACTCACACTTCATTGATTATGTTTTACAGAAAGATTCAAGATGGGAAAAAGCCTATTTCTAGAAACAATTCCCACGTTCACAGCAGGGTTAACTCTGGGGGAAAAGAAGGGATTCCCACCAGGGAAGAGTGCACAGAAAGTTTCAGCTGTGTTTGGTAAAGTTTTCTCTCTTAAGCTGGATGGTATTTACATGGGTGTTTGCATGTTGGACTTTATAAGTGTTCATTTGTCGTGAATCTGTCATAATACATCTTAAGATTTAGCAGCATAGCCTGATGCTTACGGCCACTTCTTGCCATGCACATATACATCCTTAAACTGACAAGGACACACAGGCACTGACACACACTCACCCATGAACGTTCACACATCAGCTTATGTGCATTGAGTCACAAGAACCCACACACATGCTTATGTTGGCAAGTACACGCTCACGCACACACAAAAACACGCTGCCTGCCGGCCCGAGCTCTGACCACCGCTCCTGTCCTTCAGTCAGGGGCAACAGGGCCAGACACGGGGACCTGAAACCTGGGAAGTTGCGATGACACCAACCGAGTGATGGGAACACCAGGAGTGGGCAGAGTAAGGACACACAGGGCCTGCTTTCAGGAGCTGGCACAGAGGGATGTCACCAACGGCCAGTCCCACAGGGGCCAGAGTGTGGGCCCAGAAGCAGGCAGGGCGTTCTCCCACGACAGGCTCATCTGGGAAGGGACAGAGTTAAGGAGCAGAGGAAAGACTCTGGTCTTTCACAGTTCGGGGTGGGAAGCAGTGACTTGTGTGGGAAACAACCTCCTCAGCAACCATAGCAACGCCCATTTGGCGGCTCTGGATTGGACCCCGACCAGACGTTTATTAAGCAGCCTCATAAGCTGTGGTCTCCAGAAGAACAATACCAAACTGATCAAATGTTAATAGCTTCAATCTGTTCCTCCGCGCAGCTCCCACCCCTCCCCCACCACCAGACTGTGCGTTGCTGCTTCCCAGCCGCAGCCGAAAGCTGCCTCTGCTGCCACCCGAGAGCCCAAGTTCAAGGGCAAGGCCACAAGGCAGGAGCAGGTGACTTAGGACCCAGAGATAGAAGGCAGGTCAAACCAGAGGACCCTTGGGGCCCAAACAGGGCCACTCTCAGGTTAGACTGACCAAGTTGATAAGTCTCCAAAATCATCTAATCGAACAGTTCTCAATCTAGCTGCATTTAAGAACTACCTGGTGAGCTTTAAAACAAACAAACAAAAAAGCTAATGTTTGGGTTCCACCCTGGTCCAATATCATCTCTGCGGGGTAGGGCCTGATCATTTATATTTTTTAAAGTTCTCCAAACGATTCTAATATGCAGCCAGGGTTGAGAACCACTGAATAATTCCAATCCCCTGTAGAGGTGGGAGTGGGGTAACCCCAGAGGGGGACAGGGACTTGCCCAAGGTCATAGAGTCAGTGAGACACCACGCTGAGAATGGAATGCAGACATCCTAACCCTAGCCCAGAGTCCTGTGCATTTTTCTGGGCTATTGTACTCCCTGTGAATCTTAAAATTCACCCTGTCCTGACTCACCAGGAGGCCTGCTCTTTTCTACCAGGAGCTGGGGGCAGGGGTGGGGGTGGGGAGGTATGGGGAGATCATGGTGAGGAGGGTGGACAAAATGGATCCAAGGAGGATACAAGCAAATGTACTTTTAACAAAAATCTGGGGACCAGACATCCAAGACGTCACAACAGTTACACTGACTGGTTCCCAAAGTTTACCACAGTTAAAATGCATCGTGGTCAACCACGCCCAAACCCCCAAGCTCAAAACCTGGGGGACATCTTCAGCTCTTCTGGCTTCTTCATCACTGCCCTATGCAGCCGGTCTCCGAGGTGCACAGAGTCTTTCTCTTAAGGACATAGCTGCATCCCAGGAAACACTGGTCCCCCATCCATGCCACCAGCCTCTCCTACTTAAAATGCCTCAGGAGCCTCCCGACCAGTCTCCCTACGTGGGCAGGTGTTCTTCAATGCATCCTCCACAGAGCCACCAAAATATTCCTTCTAGAATACACATCTGCCACTGTTGCCCCTCAGTGAAAGCCTCGCCAACAGGCCCTGCCCCTGGGTTCAGGTGCACTCAGGCAACCTGCTCATTGCACATGGACCACGTCCCGCCTGCTAGGCTCAGACCAGGGACTCCAGTGGTAAATAAGATAAGTATAGTCCGGGTGTGGTGGCTCACGCCTGTAATCCTAGCATTCTGGGAGGCCGAGGCAGGTAGATCGCTCAAGGTCAGGAGTTCCAGACCAGCCTGAGCAAGAGCAAGACACCATCTCTATTAAAAATAGAAAGAAATTACTTGGACAACTAAAAATATATAGAAAAAATTAGCCGGGCATGGTGGCACATGCCTGTAGTCCCAGCTACTCGGGAGGCTGAGGCAGAAGGATTGCTTGAGCCCAGGAGTTTTAGTTTGCTGTGTGCTAGGGTGATGCCATGGCACTCTGGCACTCTAGCCCAAGCAACAGAGCGAGACTCTGTCTCAAAAAAAAAGTAAGTATGGTCCCAGCTGGTGTGCACGTTCCACTCTCGATGAGGACACAGACACTGACTAGTCGTGTGACTATGGCTGTGGCAGAGCCAAAGGAGCAGCAGCACTGAAAGAGCTCATGATAGGGGCAACACAGGCTGTCCCAGCAGATATCAAGAATGCCTTCCCCTAAGCAAAGGAGGGGATATTAATCTGGCAGCTGTGGGGTGACAAGGAGTAAGGAAAAGGGGAGGGAGAGTGTTCCAGACAGCAGGAGCATGGCATGCACAAATGTTCTGGGTGCTGCAGGAGCACACCCAGGACCCGGAGAGCAAGGAGAGAGGGACACACGATGTGGCAGTTCAGGGGTCAGATCATGTCTATTAAGCCATGAAAGAGATTTGGGGTTCACCTTTGGATTTAAGTAGAGTGACCAACTGTCCCCACGTGCCCAGGCTCAGGGATTTCCTGGGATGCAGGACACACAGTGCTAAGACGTGGAGGGATGAGATTAGGGTGACCAAGGGTGGCACCCAAGTCTCTGACTTCCGCTGCTAGGTATGAGATGGTGCCCTCCCTGGGTGGTACCAGGATTAAAGGGAAGGTGACAACGTCAGTGGCTGAGTTTGGGGAGTTAGGGCAATATCTAGGTGGGGATGTCAGCTGGGCTCCCGGTTCTACTGGTCTGAGACTAGAGGTCTTTGCAGAAAGGTTTGGGACTGTCAGCATAGAGACGGCCACTGGCATTTGGGAGCGGATTAGACAACCTAAAGCTGACAGATAAAGTGGGTCCCGGCCTTGAGGAATCCCAGTGCACAAAGAGCTGGTGGTGAAAGCTGACAGCAGGTGAAGGAGGCTGAGGAAGGGTAGCCAAAGGCTTTCTCGAGCCTGTGGGGTCTCAAAGCATGAGAAGTGAGAGTGTCTAGCAGGATGGAACATTCCACCGCGACCAGTGCCACTGGAAAACGGAACCAGTGGGAAATGCCCGCTGACTCGGGAATGTGGAGGTCACGCCCACTTGTGAAGCAGTGAGGGTAGAGGGGGAAGGAAGGAAACAGAGAGCGTGTGCACAGCACAGAACATTTATTTGCGAGATTTGGCTGGAAGGGAAATGATGGGCCAAGAGCTGGAGGGAGACGTTTACTGCCAAGGGTTTACTCTAAGGTGACAGACCTGAGCATGGTTAAACACCGAAGGGGAGGATCCAGTGGGGAGGAAGACTCGGAAGACACAGGACGCAGAGAAGGGCTCCTCGCGTCCCCAAAGCATGCGGCCTCCTGCGGGCTCTGCACCTGCTCCCCAGACACTCCATGCGTCCCTGCCTGTGGGTACCTTCCCTTTGTCCACGATGACGCTTACTGGGATCAAAGGGCCACCCTGGGAAGCCTTCCTTCCTCTGTATTTGTACAGCCCAGCGCATACACCTCTACCACAGCACCCAAATCTGGCTGGTTTCCATGTTATCTCTTCCTCTGAATGGGCAGCTCATCAAAGGCAAGAAACTCGCCTCGAACCTTAGCCCAAGGCATTGGCTGGCCCAGAGTGCGTGCTCAGGGAACATCTGTGGAATGAATGAATGAATGAATGAATGAATGAATGCATGGTGTTATGAATGATGAACTATACGACACACATGGGCAACCGTGAGGACAGTCTGGGTTGGTACAAGGGTGATCTCTGCTTCCCAGAAGCAGGGCCCTCAAAGAACCTGGTTCCTGCGATCCCCGCAGGGGAGCAGTTGGGATGGGGTTGGGAGGAGGGTGCGGCGGGCTCCTTACCGAGCGCGCATTCTGCCCTTCCGTTGTTCTGCCGGCCACACATGGAAAGTACAACATCCACCAAGGCCCATGTGATTCCCCGTCCTGCCCTCCCTCAGCGGGGAGGGAACAGATGGGTGTAATTTATGCCCACGCCCTTCACTCGCAGCCCTGGCACTGGGGAGGGGGGGTGCAGGGGCAGAGACCCACCCAGGTTCCACAAACTTCTCTCAGCATCTCTGCAAAAGAGCCACAGCAGGGGACAGCAAGCTCAGAGCAGGAGAGGACAGGCAGAAGGGGAGGAGGGGGAGAGAAAGAAGGGAACTGCCACCTAGGAGTGTCCGTGGCATTCCAGCCTGTATCCCAGCTGGGCGCACACATTAGCTCAGCACATTTCTGCAAGGAGCAGGCTCTTGCACCTGCTTGCAAGACTAAGAAACTGAGGCTCAGGCCGGGCGCAGTGGCTCACGCCTGTAATCCTAGCTCTCTGGGAGGCCGAGGCGGGCGGATCGTTTGAGCTCAGGAGTTCGAGACCAGCCTGAGCAAGAGCGAGACCCCATCTCTACTATAAACAGAAAGAAATTAATTGGCCAACTAATATATAGAGAAAAAAAAATTAGCCGGGCATGGTGGCACATGCCTGTAGTCCCAGCTACTTGGGAGGCAGAGGCAGGAGGATTGCTTGAGCCCAGGAGTTTGAGGTTGCTGTGAGCTAGGCTGATGCCATGGCACTCTAGCCTGGGCAACAAAGTGAGACTCTGTCTCAAAAAAAAAAAAAAAAAAGAAACTGAGAAACTGAGGCTCAGAGACGTGAAGGAACTGCTCCAAGGTCACCCAGCTGAAGAATGGCTGCCGAGCCAGGATTCTAATCCAGGGCTGTCTGGCTTGCAAAACAGCATTCTCCCCTCCAGGAGAAGATGGGGCTGGAGGGAAACAGGAAGAGGCACGTGGAAGAAGCAAGGGGCCATGTCATTCCAGCAGGGGCACTGGCTTGGAGCCGAACCCTCCAAAGGCAGCTGTCCTGCAGCCCACCTTCAAGGCTGGAAAATAGGCTAGCAGTGATATCCTGAGGAATGCTGAGCTCTGAGTCACAAAAACATACCTTCCCAGACACCTGTTTTCTCTTCGTTCCATGGCAGTTGAGGCAACTGGCACAGAGTACACCCGTTTGGCAGTCAGAGAACCTGGGTGCAGGCCCCAGATCCTCTGCGTGCCATCTGTGAGCCTGTGGGCAAGTCGTGCGGCCCCCCGAGCCCCAAAAAGTGGGGCTATGAGAAGGAGGTGGCTAAAGCCAACCTGCAGTTGTGTCCATGGGGCCCATTCAGAGTTGTTTTGGTTTGGTTCCTTTTTGCTCTATCGGATCAGCTGTTACTTGTAGACACTGAGACCCTGCACCTGAAAGTCCAGATTTCCAGCTCCTTCGAATAATCAGAGCGTCTGTGACTTGGTTGTGCATTGGCCCATGGCTACAATTCAGGAAGGACCCACACACTTCAGTTTTCCACTGTCCCACGTACCCCAGCTGACTCTTCAATGTCACCTGTCCCTGGGATGTGGTATTTGCTGCCCCTGCTGTAAAAACCATTTTGCCGCAGCCCTGAAACTCTGAGCACCTGGAGAGCAGTGGCCCCAAATGATTCTGGTTCGTCAACATCTCCCCAGAGCCCAGCACAAGGCCCGGCACCCAGTAGGTGCTCAGCCACTCATTTGTTTAACAAATGTATGTGGTGAGGCCCTGCGCCTTGTAGGAACCACATGAGATGCTGGAGATTAGAGCAACGAACAAGCCAGATACATTATGCTCACAACAGCACAATCCATGAGGCCAGTTCTATTGTTATCTCCAGTGTATGGGTGAGATAGGGAAACTGAGGCACAGAGAAGGGGAGGAACTTGCATAAGATTCTAAGATAAAGAGAAGCAGAAGTAGAACTCAAACATAACCAGTATGGCTCCAGAACCAATCAGTGCTCTGAACCAGGGCTCTGCAACTTTAGCCAGATCTTGCCGGCCACCTGTTTTTATAAATAAAGTTTTATTGAAGCACAGCCAAAGCCATTCATTTACGTTATGGCTGCTTTCACACGGCAATGGCAGAGCTGAGTGGCTGCAACAGAGATTCCATGGCCCCTCAAAGCCTCAAATATGTACTCTGCAGCCCTTTACGGGAAAAGTTTGCTGCCCCCTGCTCTGAGCCACTGTCGCAAGCATCCCAGCTTCATGAGAGGTCCTTGCTGTCCTAAAATTTATACTGAAAAGGAGGAGACAATTTTAAAAACCCATAAAACAGATGCATGTTATGCTGGAGAGGACCTTGGTAGCTCCTGCATTCAGTGCCCAGAGAAGACACTTGTAGAAAGGCCATTAGGCTGAGATCAGAATGACAGGGATCAGGTCACACAGCGATGGGGAGAAGAAATTTCCAGGCAGGTGACCGGCTGGAGCAAAGGCTCCAGGATCTGAGCATGCAAGGGCTCTCCAGGAATAAAAAGGAAGCGGGCATGCTTAGAACCGAGTAGGTGAGAAGGAGGGCGGGTGGGAAGATAAGGGGTCGGTAAGGAAGGACTTCCTGAAAACGTGTGAACAGAAGAGCTGAGCGGGTCCTGGAGGAGACCCTAAGCCCCCCACCCCCGCCCCCTGACACTTGTTGGCTTTTTGCATCCAGATCATTCCTTTAAACTGGCAGGACCTCCTCTGCCTGGGTGGGGAAATGAGTTCTCACTGTGAGCCACCCGTCTGGGACAGACGTAGGTCAGAGGCAATAAAAGACGTGACGGAAAAGCCCCTTGCAATGACAGCAAGACGCAAGGCAGCCCCGAGACTTGCCGTCTGCCCCTGACGTATGTGCTGGAGGGAGCTCGAGCTTCCTCACCCAGAGAGCAGGAGGCCCCAGGAGAGGCGGAGGCTCCTCTCCCGGCCAGCATGACTCACGGTGCAGCCCCACATGCGCCTGCCTGGGGCGCCTCCCCCTCACTCGGCCCTTGGCTCCTGGGGAAGGCTTGTTGCAAGGAACAGAGGCTGGGGAGGGAGGCGCTGAGGTGAAAGTCCCAGGAACTTCACTCCAAGGCGTCATGGAGCCTTGCAGGAGGCTGAACAGAAAGTGTGTGTGTCTGTGTGTGTGTTGCCATTGACGGACAGAGGCCAAGGGGGATGACCAAGTCATAACGTGACCAGGACAAGGCAGGTTTTCTAACTGTCACGTACCCAGCTCCTAGGCCGTTGCTGCTGTGGGTAATGCTAAGCGCCTGTTTCCAGGCCTGGCTTGTCAAAGCTATAAGGATTTGAAAAGGGAATAAGTGAGTGATGCACAGATGAAAGATGTGGAGTCCGGCAGGCCAGGGGTGGCTTCCTAGCTCCACCCCTTATTAGCTATGGGACCTTGGAAAGTCACATTCCCACTCTGAGTCTCAGTCTCCTCACCTGTAAGCACCACTTCCCTAAAAACGTTGTTTTGAGAGTTAAGCAGAATTGGGCAGGGCGCGGTGGCTCACGCCTGTAATCCTAGCACTCTGGGAGGCCAAGGCAGGCGGATTACTCGAGGTCAGGAGTTCGAAACCAGCCTCAGTAAGAGCGAGACCCCGTCTCTACTATAAATAGAAAGAAATTAATTGACCATCTAATATATATAGAAAAAAAAAAAAATAGCCAGGCATAGTGGCACATGCCTGTAGTCCCAGAGTACTCAGGAGGCTGAGGCAGCAGGATTGCTTGAGCCCAGGAGTTTGAGGTTGCTGTGAGCTAGGCTGACGCCATGGCACTCACTCTAGCCTGGGCACCAAAGTGAGACTCTGTCTCAAAAAAAAAAAAGGGGGGGGTGGGGAGTTAAGCAGATTTGGAGTTATTCTGTGAATCCTTTAGCAAAGGACAGGGTATGCAGCAGCTCTCAAATATTCGCAGCTTTTCCCTCCTGGGTTCCCAGCAGCCAGGCGGGTGCCCGACACTGCTAGACTGGGTAGGAACCCGGGGTGTGTGGGGTCTCTGTGCGTCTGATGCATGCCAAATGGTCTGGCTCTCCAGGACACATAGAGGACAGTCCTGAGAATGCCCAGAGTAACAAACGGTGCTGTGACCGAGCTTATTAATTAATGAATTCACAAAACAAAAATTGATGGGACATCTCTCTGTGCTGGACCCCGAGGGAATCCAGGAAATATAGAGATGTGGAAGAGAAGCAGTGTTGAGAAGCAACCAGACAGCCACGTCGGAGAATGGCACACGGCAGGTACACAAATAAATACTGGCCGAGTGACCACACAGACGAGTGGTCATTTTCTTATGTTCTCTGGGCGCTAACGTAACTCACACACAGAGAGAGCAGTCCTTCCTGCTTGTAGGAAAACATCACATCGATTGAAAAATAGGTCATGTGAACAACTCAGGTTTTATATTCTAGACAAATCTGGATTCAAATCCCAGCTCCTTCAATATCCAAGTCTGTGACCTGGGGAAATAGGTCAGGATCTCAGGTTCCTTAAAACTAAATTGGGGATAATACTACCGCCTCTGGCCCAGAGGCTGGGAAGGGTGGGAGAGAGGAAAGACAAGCTGATATTTGTGGTACTGACTGACTCTAACTGCCCTCTGATATTGGCTGTCCTCTTCTCTCGCAGTTATAGAACCCCATGATATTAGCTGAGCACATGGCCTCCCAGAATAAACTAGAGCCTCCTTTGTTGCTATGTTTGGCCAAGCAAGTAATTTCTGACCAAAGGGATAGAATTGGAAAAGTTGTATGCAGCTTCCAGAAAGTGTGCATTAAGTGTACTCTCCCTTATCTCTGCCTCTCCTCCTTCCTGCTTTCTGGAATGCAGGTGTAATGGCCGGACCTCTAACAGGCATCTTGGACCATGAGGTGACCTTGAGAATAGCAAGAAGACAGAAGGAGCCTGGGCCCACGACATAAGGTCACATGCCAACCGTGGCCTGGACCACCTCTGACTTTTAAATGAAAAAGAAAAGGCTCTCTCACTTGCTAATGTGACATTTACTAAGGGTTTAGAGGAGGGGCGATATGTCAAATACATGCAACTGAGTCCAATTCTTCCTAACCAATTGTCGTTAATACATTCCAGGGTCCAGCACTGTGTTCTCAGTGAACACAGCGTGGTGAGCACTGCTCCACAGGTCACTGTCTCTATTTCCTCCTGACTGAGGACCCCTCTGCCCCAGCACTGAATTGCCTCCCACACCCACAAGCCCTCCCTCGGTTTCCAGTTCTCCTTCAGTGAGGTCATAAGCCCTGGAGCATGCACTCGGTGGGCTGTGTTCATTCACAGTTAACAAGGACTCTGCTGCAGAAAGCAGGTGGCTACAACGTCAGAAATATGGGAACACCCTTATAAATGCACAAAGATGAGAATGTCTCCAAAAGCAGGGCCCAGATTTATAGACAGACCCAGTCCAGCTGGGTGATTCAGCACCAGCAGGCTAAAAAGAAATCCATGTATGCACTTGTCCAGTCCAAACCCACGGAATGCCTTCTCTAGCCAGGGCACTGTGCCAAGCCCTGCAGGCCGGAGGGCAGGAGAAGGCCCCATCCCTGAGAACCACGAGCCATCGTTCAAATGAGGAACTAACATGTTCACATGAAGCAAGACGCAATGTTATTCACTCATTCATTTGGCAAATATTTATTGAGCACCTACTATGTACCAAGAAAAGGGCTAAGCTTCTAGAGAACTGGCAGCATATGAAATTCAGCCTGAGGTTACCAACTGAACATGAAAATACCCATCCTCACTCCTTCCGTCCCAAGGAAGCCAAGCACCCCTCAATACTCCTGCACTGGCTGGCCACGGTGGCTCACGCCTGTAATCCTAGCACTCTGGGAGGCCGAGGCAGGCATATTGCTCAAGGTCAGGAGTTCGAAACCAGCCTAAGCAAAATCAAGACCTCGTCTCTACTATAAATAGAAAGAAATTAATTGGCTAACTAATATATATAGAAAAAATTAGCCGGACATGGTGGCGCATGCCTGTAGTCCCAGCTACTCAGGAGGCTGAGGCAGCAGGATTGCTTGAGCCCAGGAGTTTGAGGTTGCTGTGAGCTAGGCTGATATCATGGCACTCACTCTAGCCTGGGCAACAAAGTGAGACTCTGTCTCAAACAAAACAAAACAAAACAAAACAACAAAAAAAAACTCCGGCACTTTGCAATCCACATTTTCCTAACAATGAAAGGGATCACAGAGCTTAACAAACGGACTTGGATTCTTAGAAGCTAACCACAGGGGAGCAGGAGTCTGTGGCAATGGGAAAACACCAGTGGTTTCCTGTGTCGTAGGTTTGAGTCCAGGATAGGAGGCAGGCCCTCCAGCCCTGAGCCTCGGTGTGCTCATCCTTAAAATGGTCTGGTCGTTGCCGCCAGGCACACCTGAATTGAAATCCTGACTCATCCACCCACCACCCAGACAGCTAAACTGTGTGTGTGTGACCTTGGGGAATTGGCTGAATGTTTCTATAAAATGGGAACAATAGGCCACCATCCGCATCTCCACCAGGAGGATAAAAGTCTCCTTGCGGAACACAGGAAGGAGGAGCAGGTGACTTGAGGGGGGAACAGTCTGCCCCCTCCTGCTCCACAGGGGCCTCGTCTATTACTTCCTCTTTCTTTCTTTTTTTTTTTTTCAATTTGTCTTTTTTTGTTGTGGTGCTAAAATATATATAATATGCAGGTGCCTTCGCCTTTCTGAAAAAGCAACGGGGTTGGCCTAGGAAGATTCTGCTGCTCTGCCTCTATTCAGAAGAACCCAACTGTAACATTAAACTAGAGGATTTCCTGGACTTCTCTCGAGTGTGACTTAGCAGCCTGGTTTTCTATTTGCGGGGCATTTAACAATCAATCATCCCAGAACAATATCCAAGCAAGCATTTTACCAGGGACATTGCAGGAGGGGCAGACGCCGCCAGAACGGGGCAGAGCAGGCGCCGAACGTGGCCCAGCCACAGCAGAGCGTTTCGAGGCCCGAATTCCAGCCGCACTCGCCCCAGAGCAGCCAATCATGCGGCCCCTGCTGTATCCAGAAGCCTCATTAAGTCTGTTTTATAACTCTTTTTTGACAAGTCAGTCCTTTAAAACAGGTTTCCTCATTGTGCAGAGGGTGAAGTTCAATCCAAACATTTTTCTGCAGAAGAAACTGGGCGGACCCAACTGCCAGGGGACCGTCATAAACTCCGCTCACACTCTGGGGCCCCAGGAAGCAGAGGCTTCTTCAAGACACCCTGTTAATTCTGTTATTCTCTGCTGAGAATAATAATGCATTATGAAAAGTAAGAAACCCAGTGTCCTAATACCTCCTAGCTGCCTGCACTTTCTATATCTTTAACCTTGCAAACCCAGTGCTATTGTCCTGGTTTTCTGAAAGAAAAACTCTGGTATTCAAATTCTGGTCCACCTGGTGCCAAAGGCTTAACTCTTCCCATCCCACCAGCCACCTGCCACAGATAGTGATCGCTGGGACTAGGTTTCTCAACAGCCCAGCTTTTAAGGAAGAGCCTTTGAGAGCCTAAGTTACCATATTCTTCTTAAGTCCCCAAAGGAAGACCAGCCTCCTGTCTAGCCTGGTCTTGGAATGTGGGAAGCTGAGTTGGATTCAAATTCTCCATCCATGAGGACAGGGCAGCCATAGGCCCTGCCGGAAGGGGACTCGCCCCGTGGCAATCGGGCTGCACATTTGAAAATCTTGCCTGTGAAGTTTCTTAGGGCCTGTCAGATGAGACAGGCTTCCTTGGTGACTCCTGAGCCCTGCCAGAGTCACAGCCACTGACTTGTGAAGAGAAGGTCAAGGGGACATGTCAGACCTGGAGGGCAGAAGGGGGACCCACGGGTCAAGGAACACCCACCCGCCACAGCCTCCCAGAGAGAGAGTTCTCGAGCTCACCTGACAGTCAATGCATGTCTTAGAGGGCAGAAGTCAGGCTGCTTACCACAGTCACACAAGGTCCTCCTGGGGCCGGGCGAGGTGGCTCACGCCTGTAATCCTAGTTTTATGGGAGGCCGAGGCGGGCGGATCGTTTGAGCTCAGAAGTTCGAAACCAACCTGAGCAAGAGTGAGACCCTGTCTCTACTAAAAAAATAGAAAGAAAGAAATTAATTGGCCAACTAAAAATATATAGAAAAAATTAGCCAGGCATGGTGGCACATGCCTGTAGTCCCAACTACTCGGGAGGCTGAGGCAGGAGGATTGCTTGAGCCTAGGCAATTGAAGTTGCTGTGAGCTAGGCTGACGCTATGGCACTCACTCTAGCCTGGGCAACAAAGTGAGACTCTGCCTCAAAAAAAAGAAAAAAAAGGTCCTCCTGGCCTGTCCTCCCAGGGCAGACATCTCCCACCTGCTTGTCACCACCTGCCTGAGGCCCGTGCTTGGCCATACAGGAAAGCAAGCACTGCTAACCGCTCAGGCTTCCTGTGGCCACACTGTACGTGTTCTTTCCCCTGTGCAATGTCTACTCCACCCGATGAATATCTGTGCATCCCTCGAGTCCAGTCCAATTGTCACCTCCTCAGTGAGGCCTTTCTAAGTCTCCTGGTCCCTCCATTTACCCAGTACTCTGTGTCCCTAGGCAAACTACTTAGTCATTTGGTGGTTCAGTTCTCACCTTTGTAAATTAAGATAATAATAGTACCTTTCTCATAGGGTGGACGCGAAGAGTCTATGAGATGCTGGGAGGCCGAGGCAGGTGGATCGCTCAAGGTCAGAAGTTCGAAACCAGCCTGAGCAAGAGCAAGACCCCATCTCTACTAAAAATAGAAAGAAATTAATTGGCCAACTAATATACAGAAAAATTAGCCAGGCATGGTGGCACATGCCTGTAGTCCCAGATACTCAGGAGGCTGAGGCAGAAGGATCACCTGAGTCCCGGAGTTTGAGGTTGCTGTGAGCTAGGCTGACGCCATGGCACTCTTGGCCTGGGCAACAGGTGAGACTGTCTCAAAAAATTAAAATAAAAATAAAAAAGAAAAGTCTACGCGATGAAACAAGTTAGTGCTTAAACAGGGTCTAGCCAGACCCAGTTTGATATACTTACCCATTGTCACCATTCTTACCCATCCTGGATTCCAGGAACCTGGGAGGGGATTTGCCAGCAGGACTTCCAGCCACAAGACTCAGCCCTCACGCTTCTGTGCAGCAAAGGCCTCCTTGGCTACCCCAGCAGAGGAGCTTCTGCCCCCGTGGGCCCCCACTGGGCCCCCCCTTTGTGCCACCACAAAGGCCCCTGACCCCCTGTACAGTCTATACGTGGTTCTCCCATTGCACTGAGCTACAGACCATTTCTGAATCTGCATGCTGGCTGCCGCAGTAATGAAAGAATGCCAACAGAAAACTTGTTTTCTTCATTCATTCCTGGAGAAACCTCCTATTTACAAAACAAGACTCCAATTAGAAAGGAGATAGGTGAAAGCTTCATGATTTGCCATAGGCTGTTGTCTGTAGAAAAGAGGTAGGATTTTCTATCTCAACTTTTCCAGACCTGCTACATCACATTTTGGGCAAAAACCTGAATAACCCTCTAGTCCAACCCCCATTAGATTCTTAAATCGATGCCAGTGACGGGGTACTCACTACCTGCCCCAATAATCCAGTCCTTATTCGATATCCCTGACAGTTGTACGGTTTCCTTTGCACTGGTCTGCTGTCTGTTTCATTAGTCATGTTTCTGCCCCTCGTGCCCCATAGAATCTGTCTTCTTCCTCCTCCCAGGATGGAGATTTTGAAGCAAGGCTCTTATACTTCCCAGCCTCTTCTTTCCTCCAAAGGAACACCCCAGTTTCTTCTTCCAAGACTCAGGCTGCTCCCCAACCTGGCCATCTACTTCCACCTTGGTGGATGTCCACCAGTTTCTCCCCCTCCCAGCTCAGGACCAGAGCTGGGGGCAGAACTTCTGGTTGGCTCGACCCAGCACAAAACAGCAAGTTAGACTCTCAGAACCATCTAGGGAATGGTTCAGCTCCCCCACATTACAGAGGAAACGTAAGGCCGTAGACGTAATAATTTCCCCAAGGGCTCTGATTCGCAGTAGAGCAACAGAACCACATTTGTCGACAACAATAAACAATATCTTCATTGTTGCTATTGTTTTCACTGGCAGCGGTATCACAGGATGAACTCATGTTGGACTTTGGTCTTAGCATTTTGATATCTTCATCAATGATGTCAATTATTAATCTTGGAATTCCTCCTAGTAAACAAGTCATTTAAAAAAAAAACTAATTAAATAAACAAATAAATAAATAGAGGAAATCCTTAGAAACAGAAAGTAGATTAGTGGTTGGGGACGGGGGGCGGGGGCATTGTTGCTAAAGGGTATGAGATTTATTTGGGGGTGATAAAAATATTCTGAAATTTTGGTGATGGTTGCACAACTCAGCGAACATGCTAAAAACCACTGAACTTTGTATTTATAAGGCCGAATCTTATGGTCTATGAATTATATGTCAATAAAGCTGTAATTTTTTAAAAAAATAAAGAAATCGCCAACTCTCTCAAACTGTCTTCAGCGTAGCAGCCTTTTTTTAGTGTCCTTGGTCAACAGATTCTGAAAAGAATCCTAGGAATTAGAGGGTAGATACACTAGTTAGAACAAACCTTGGAAGTTCTCAATTGGATATTTTCTAAACTTCTTTTTCCAAGTCAGCATTCCAAAAAATGGGCTCCGTCACAGTTGGTTTTAGTCTAAGATGTGAACTCCCAGGCTACAAGTTATGAGCACTGAATGTCAAGCGCTTTAGGTAACCATCTTACTTAGTCTTCCCAGAAATCTTCAAAATATTAATAGTATTTCTCAAACTTGAGTGTGCGTCAGAATCGCCCAGAAGGCTTGTTAGAAC
Source organism: Mirza zaza (assembly GCA_008750895.1). Taxonomy (NCBI): domain Eukaryota; kingdom Metazoa; phylum Chordata; class Mammalia; order Primates; family Cheirogaleidae; genus Mirza; species Mirza zaza. Next base: position 80,250 of record VSMD01119029.1, read on the forward strand.
ACAGACTGCCGGACGGCACCCTCAGAGTTTCTGATCTACTAGGAATGGGGCGGGACTCAAATTTCCAGGTGACGCTGTTACTTCTGATCTGAGAGCCCCACACCACACTTTGAGAACCACTGCTCTAAGGAGCAATCCTCCCGTTTTACAAATGAGGAAACTGATGCTCAGAAAGATTCAGTAAATTGTCTAGAATCACATGATACGGCAGATAGTCCTGTGAGTTCACCTAATAGCATTTCTCAAATCTCTTCTCTCTTGCTGTCTTCCAAAATAAGAGGTTGGAAACTCTCCTAGTTCTTTTCCAACATCCCTTATAGCTAGGGATGGCTGGGCAACATGATTCCAACCAGTATCCTCTTTTTTTTTTTTTTTTTTTTTGAGATAGTCTCGCTTTGTTGCCCAGGCTAGAGTGAGTGCCGTAGCATCAGCCTAGCTCACAGTAACGTCAAACTCCTGGGCTCAAGTGATCCTTCTGCCTCAGCCTCCTAAGTAGCTGGGACTACAGGCATGTGCCACCATGCCCGGCTGATTTTTTTTTTTGTATATATATTTTTAGTTGGTCAATTAATTTCTTTCTATTTTTAATAGAGACGGGGTCTCACTCAGCCTGGTTTTGAACTCCTGACCTCAAGCAATCCACCCGCCTTGGCCTCCCAGAATGCTAGGATTACAGGAGTGAGCCACCACGTCCGGCCCAGTATCCTCTTCTTACTGTCTAAAATGCTGACAAGATACTGGGAGACATGTTCTCTTCTCCCACAAGAGAAACACGCTAGAGTTGTTGAGCAGAAGAATAAAATGACCCTGGTCCTCGATGACTGGCAGCTGACCCTAGGATCTCAACACTACAGAAGGACTTCTTATTATATGTGAAAATAAGGCACTATTGATTTGAGCCACGGTTAGTCAATCGTTCTGTTACTTATAGCGGATCTCATTCCTAAGAATACACAGAAATTATCAATATTAGGGACAGGATTTATACCTAAGTCTATCTAACCTCAGACTTATTCTTTTTATGCTCTATACTGTCATTGGAAATGCAACCTTTGGCTGTGAAGTATTCAACACACCCTAAGAAATCTCTTAACTTCCCTCTAATCGTGTTAGGGGAAGTGGCTTGAGTAATTAGCCTCAATCCCAAGCAAAGGAATGGGATGTGGTTTGAATCTCACCAATGTCCTACGACTGATCCAACACCATGCCTTTGGACTTGCTATGCAAAGCGTGGGCCACCCAGCAGCAGCATCACCTAGGAGCTGGTTAGAAACACAGACTCTCTAGCCCTGTCTCCGCCTTATCAAACCAGCATTTGCATGTTACCAAATCCCCAGCTACGTCATAGACTCATTAAAGTTTGACTAGAGCTCTAGTTCAATCAAGTGTTCCCAAGACTGAGCATTAGAAGAATCACCAGGAAATCTGAAACACACACACAAAAAAAACAGAATCCTGAGTCTCACCCCAGACCTACTAAATCAAAACTCTGCTTGGGTAGGAACCAGAAACCACATCACTAGTTCTTTACATTATTTGACTCAGAGACCATTGTGAGAAACTGATTAAAGCTATGACCCTTCTCCCAGAGAACTATACATACACATACAACATTTTGCATCCAATTTCAAGGATTCAGAGGTCACTGAAGTCCACCCAGAGTCCTCGAGGACCTGTGAACTCCAGAGAAGGAAACCTCTCTACATGTCTGGGCAGTCACAGAAATGCACTCAGGATCCTAATGAGAAGAGGCAGCTCAGCTCCTGTCACCTGGGTGAGCTCTGGTTAGTTCTCACCTGAAGATGGTTTATGTAACCAGCTAGAGCCCAAGGTCAGAGTTCAATGAGCAGCTTCTGCAACAAGTGCAGCTTTGTGCTCCCTGGACTTTCCCATCACCCCAGATTACAGAGCTATTCATTTCATTTTCACCAAATTAACCTAATTCGCATGGAGGATGACTTCCTGCTCAACCACTGCCCACGAAGATGCCACAGAGGCAGGTGCCTCATTCAATTAGGAGATTTTGAAAAATACATGGAGAACACATTCTTCAAAACAAAGTCTTCAACAAGCAGGGGCAGAGTATCACCACCTCCCCCAACCAGCTGGGCAGACCTAATCTCTCTCCATCCATACATTTTTACTGCCACACTTATTTCAGCATTATATCATATAATCTGGTTATTTGTTCTTTCAACGGACCGAGGTTTCTGGAGGCAAATGAAAGTTTTCATCACTATAGCACTATACCTAGATCTGGTATAGGACCTGCTACAAAGTAGGCACTGAAAAAAATGACTGGGTGAGTGGGTGGATGGATGGATGGATGGATGGATGGGTAGATAGATGGATGGAAGGAAGGAAGAATGAATGGATAGATGGGTGGATGGATGGATGGATGGATGAATGAATAGATGGATGGATGGAAGGAAGGAAGAATGAATAGATAGATGGGTGGATGGATGGGGAATTTTGTTCTTCTGATAGAGTATGACAGAAAGAACAAAAATTTAGAGACATAAGTGCTACCATGCACTAGACAGCTGTGAGGTCTCAGTCAAGACATTTAACCTCCTTGATGAAATTCCTCTTTGTAAAATGGGGCACTAAGAGCGTAACACCTGAATTTCTAGGGTTACTATGACAATTGAATTAGAGAATACATGGGAACACATTTTCATAGAAAGCAGCCTCAAACTAGGACTGTGGAAAGAGAGCGATCCTGGGGAATCTGGCAGAGCCGGGCTCCATGTCTGGCTTCGCCACTGTCAGCTGTCTGACCTTGGCCAAGTGTCCTAAACTTCCTGCACTTGCATTTGTATTCCAGTACTGGAGATGGCAATACCACCCCATGGGGCTCTGAAAGAGGCACTAAGATAACAGGCAGAGTGTGTCTCCCTGCCCCTTGCCTCCTGTTGCTGGCATATGTGCATTTGTGCAACTGCCAGGAAGAGGTGGTTGGATAGAGAAACGGGGTTGTTTCCATAAATCTGATCAGCCAGGTGGGAAAGCGTGATCCAACAACCAGATCTCTAATTCAAGGCTGGGGGAGAGGGGGTGTGCTGGGAGAACTGCCATACGGGCCTCACAGTCTACCGAACATAGAGCTTTCGAAGCCAAGTCGTACAGTTTTCCACCATATGAGCAAACGTCATCTGCCTGGTCAAGGCAATAACTGTGTTCATTTCTTTACAGGTTTCCCTTTTCCTCCGCCACCCCCCACCCCACACACACACACACAAGCCTCCTCGCTATTCCCTTGGCCTTGCTCTCAGCCCGTGCTTCAGCCTCCCTCCCTCATAGCCCCTGAAGCAGCGAAGTCGTGCAGGGTTTGGGGGCTGGAGTCTGGGTCTGGATCCCAGCTGCCACTGGCTACGTGACCCCGGGCGGGTCAGTTCACCTCCGTGGGCCTCGGTTGTCTCTGCATCCAGGATTATTCGCTCCAGCTTGGGGCGGGGCTGCTATTGTCAGGATTCAGTGCACTGTCACAGATAATATGGGGGAGGGGGCTCCAGCTAAAAAAAAAAAAAGCTCAAATAGACCTGATTCATTTGTTCAGGAATTAGGGGAAGTGAGAACCACCCCCCTCCCCAAGACAAACCGTGTGGGATTGAAGTCAGGCAGTGGCGAAATCGCTTTACTGCAAACGCCTACAGAAACAGCCTGGTGTTTGACAAGCCTCTGGGGCCTTTCGAGGCTGACCGGGCTGGAAGGGCCAGCAGCTGTCCGCCTGGTGGCCCCGTGGTTCCCCATGCCCCTCTGCCTGCCTGTCTGTCGGGAGGTGGTTAGAAGTCGGCGGCACAGGGGGAGAAATCCTTTGCCCAGAACCCCCAGGTGAATTCAACCCAAACCACGGGTGAGCCTGTGATTAGGACAAGCTCTGACAGAGGAGGATCGGGGAGATCTGTGACAAGGCTCTTGGGAAGCCACTGAAGCTCAGCTCCACGTGTCAGCCGGCCAGGTGTCCCCTCACCCTGCGTGAGCCCCCCACGTTCCAGGGCACCTCACACCACGCCCAGGCCCACAAGCACTGGGGCTCTGAGGCAGTATCCAGAGTCTTCTCCAGCTCCTCAGGCCTTCTTACGATGGGGAGAGGAGGAGGAACAACTCAGAGGCCCTGAATGGCTTGGTGAGAGCCCAGCCGTGGTCTGTGCAGCTCAGTTCTCTGCGCAGGCTAGGCATTCTCACCGCACCTCTCCCCTGTGAGGTAGACACTGTTAGGTTCATTTTACAGATGAAGAAACTGAGGCCCAGGGAGATGTGACGTGCCCAAGTGAAAAATAGCAGACCCAGTTTCAAATCCACGTGCGGCTGGCTTCCCGTCCAAAGGCCATCCCACACCTCAGGAGCTGCTAAATACCTACTTTCCTGATGTGTAATTTTTCAGTCCTTCTTAATACAAGTTTCCTGTGTGCTGGGCCCAGATTGAAAGACAAATGAAGAAAAGACAAGTTGCCAAGCAACAGAACACGTTTGCCGGCGGATGATCTGGGGATTTCCTTCTGCACAGTCAGGAAGCAGGAGTGCCTTATCTTTGGCTATAGTAGAAGCGACCAGGGCTCCCAGAAACCAAAGAGGGAACATGAGTAGTCTCCGTCAATGCCCCAGATCCTGGGAAGTCCCCACGTTCACTAGTTGTCGACGATAGAGCCTCGGGTCTGGGTAACACCCTTCACACAGGTGCCTATCAAAGGCCGCAGTTCCAGCAGAGAAGAAAGGCTGATTGGGCAGACGTGGCTTGAGCCTATAGGCCCCAAATCCAATGTTAAATAACAGGCTAGAAGGGGGGAAAAGAAAGAATTTATCAGTAGAATGATAGGAAGCCCATGGGTATAATCAGAAGTGCATTTTCTCACCATGCAGCGTGACCGTGTCATTTCCCCCCATTTCTTTGTAAATAAGGAGCTGGTGCCATCCGTGAAATAATTTACAACCCAACATGCTCCACTGTAAATAGCTGCCACATTTACTGGCTGTAAACACATCCCTGAACACACTGACCTTCAGCAGGTGAGCCCTTGAGTTTATAGCACTGAAGAATTGTTTTACTGCTTCGGCACAGGCGACAGGTATGCTGGACACCTGTTGGGGTGAGAGGTAGGGAATCGAGCCGTCTGGGATTTCGGGGGAAGGAATCCTTCACCAGAACAAGGTGCCCCCAAGGTGAGCCAACCAGATAAAACAAGCCACCCAGTGCCTAGTCAGATCCGGGTCCATGGTAGGCAGCTGAGTCCAAGATAAGCCAACTAAACAGGCCCCGGCTAAGGACTGGGGCCTGGTAGTCACTTCTGGAACTGGAGAATTCTACGAGAAGTCAACAGGATGGCATCCAAGGCAAGTCCTGAGAGAACTCCGAGGACTGAGCTGGGATAACCTACATAAGTCTATAAATATGAGGGCAGAAGCAAGAGAAAGATCAAAGGTAAGAACTATAATAAAGGTCCATGTTAAGCAAATCTAGAGCAAGGCCAAGCAAGAAGTGTTCTGCCAAGTGTTGATGAATCAGAAGAAGCAGAACCTCTCCCGTAAATGGCAGCTGCAAAGGGTGGATGGGTGGATCGAGCAGGCTGAACAGAGCCAGAGTGGAGAGAGTAGAAATGTTTTCTTCCTCTCCCTTCCACGTGCTCCGAGAAGGTAGCGTTTTTCCCATCAACACCTTAGTATGGAGATTTCAAAGAAGCCCAATGGGGAGCCCACTTCCCCAAAAGTCAATGACCAAAATATCCATGAGGACGAATGTGCCAGCCTCAGCTCGCATATGTTGTGAATTTTCACCAGAAAGGTAAGGTGACATTTCACAAAACCTCTAGAGTCTTGAATCACATCATCATCAGATCCAAACCCTTGGAGAACAGATAGAAGCATACAGGAGAATGAGGAGAACCCAGCTAAAAAGCACACGAGGGGGGCCCTGAGCCCCCGAAGGCAGCGCTGAAAGAGAGGACCGTGTGCAGTTTGCTCACAGGCAGAGCCTGCAGGAAGGCTTGGCGCTCAGCTAGCATCCCGGCCAAACGAGGAAGGGCCGAAGGCTTGGCCTGCAGTTGCTCCATACCCTGGGCCTCTAGGGAGACACAAGGAGGAAGCAAAGCATTGTATCCAGACCGAGAGAGAAACCTAGTGATTTCCATTCCTGGTGTTTTTAATTCTGTGCCTTTGAAGATAATTTTAATTTTTTAATTAAAAATAAAAACACTACAGTTGATGATGTGCCAGTTCTTCACATACATAATTATCACTGAAAGTCAGGGGCCCCCACCTTTTTGTAAATAAACAGGCAGGATAATCTCTGAGAAGACCTGAAGCTGGGTTGGGGGTGGGGGGCCCATCATTCCTGTCCCTGCTCTCCCTACCCCACCACACACACACACACACACACACACACACACGCACACACGCACTCGCCTCTTGTTCACCACCACAACCCAGCACCTATCACTGGGGCTGGGATAGTACAGCCACTTAGTGAATATTTGGCAACAAAATGATTAATATATAAGGATATAAGCGAGATCTAGAAACCAGACATGCAAGGAAGAGAGAGAAGAAAGGGTACAAAGCAGATATGACTTAGAATCCCACCCCCAGGTGCTCGGCCATCTATTGGCAAGAACAAGCCCTGCCGTTTGCATGGCACCCTTCAGAGTATAAAGCCCAGCCGCAACCCATGTCACGTTTGATTCTCACCATGCCCCTATCCCCAGGAGGTAAGGGTCTTTGTGTTGATGCTATAGAAGAAAGTGAAGCACGGGAAAGGTCCACTGGCTTATCCAAGGTACAAAAAAACAGAGCCAGGACTGAAATACCTGAAGGCAAAGCTTGAGCTCTGATGGCTCCTGGTCTATGGGTTTGGGGCCCTGGTCTAGATCTATACCAGGGGTCCTCAAACTTTTTAAACAGGGGGCCAGTTCACCGTCCCTCAGACTGTTGGAGGGCCGTTGGAAAGTGCGGCACACATTCCACACATGCGCACTGTGTGCCCGGGATGAGTCAGCTGCTAAGCAGGACAGGCAGCGGTGGCAAAAACACCCGGCAGGTGGATAAATGGCCTCAGAGGGCTGCATGTGGCCTGTGGGCTGTAGTTTGAGGACCCCTGATCTATACTATTTAAGCTAGCGATTCCATCAAATCCAGGAAGACTGAAGGCACTAGTGTCCATTCATTCATTCCTTTACTCAACACATATTTAATGAGCACCTGTTATGTTCCAGGCTGTGTCTAAGGAGCTAGAAAAACTGCAGCGACAGCACAGAGAGTCCCTGTCCTCTTCCAACTTACATATTGATGGGAGAGACAGAGACAAAAGGGGCAAACAAAGAGATAAACAAGATAATTCTAGACTGTGATAAATACTATGAAAGAGATAAACAAGATGATAGAATAGAAATTAATTGGGATCCAGATGTGGTGACTCACACCTGTAATTCAGCACTTTGAGAGGCTGAGGTGGGAGGATTGCTTGAGGCCAGGAGTTCAAGACCAGCCTAGGCAACAAAGAGAGACCCCATCTCTACCAAAAAATTGAAAAAAAAAATTAATTAGCCAGGTATGGTGGCATGTGCCTTTAGTCCTAGCTACTTGGGAGGTTGAAGCAAGAGGATTGCTTGAGCCCAGGAGTTTGAGTCCAGCCTGGGCAATATAGCAAGACCCTGTCTCTTAAAAAGAAAAAGAAATTAAATGGGGAGTCCACTTGGATGGACGACTAGGGAACGACAGCCACTGAAGCTTCTGAGAAAGGGTCATTTGAGCTAAGAGGTAAAGGATGAGAATGAGCCAGTCATTCTGAGAGTGATCTAGGCAGAAAGAAGAAACACATGCCAAGTGTTGGTAACAGATAGGCATTTAGGGAAGACAGAATGAAAAAGGAAGCCAACATGGCCACAGTGTAATAAGTGAGAGGGAAGAATCTCTCTGTAGATGTAGAAGTAAATGTAGGAGGAAAGGGAGATGGAGGTGGAGATGATGGAGATGATAGAGGTAATGGAGGTGATGGACATGATGGATATGGAGATGATAGAGATGGAGACGATGGAGATGATAGAGATGGAGATGATGGAGATGATGGAGATGGAGATGATAGAGATAGAGATGATGGAGATGGAGATGATGGAGATGGAGATGATAGAGATGGAGATGATGGAGATGATGGAGATGGAGATGATAGAGATGGAGATGATGGAGATGGAGATGATAGAGATGGAGATGATGGAGATGGAGACCATCTTGTTTTTGTTTGCCCAGCATCCCAGCTTCTTACTCTGGCAACAGAATGTCATCTTCCTTTGAATAATTATCCTTCCGCCGTTTTCATTCCATGAGGTTTGGGTGGTATTAACCTCAGTCCCCAGCACTGAATTATGGGCACATAATGCACACTTGGCCTACTGACCCCTGCCTCCTCACCACTCACTCCATCATCCCAACCAACTCGCTTCCCAGCACACCCCCTGCTGCCCTGGCCACCGTGTAACTCAACTAGGGCAATAAATAAGACTCCAGCCAGACCGTTGGTAAAGAGGTAAATGGAGCTGCTGGTGACCATTTTACCACCACAAGGGGAGAACATGCCTAAGAATAAAGCCAGTCCTGAGTCAAACATAATTGAGAAATAGTCCTAAAGCTATTATTTGAATCCTTGGATCCAGATGCCAGATGTACCTGGACTTTTTAGCTATGTATTGTGCTGAAATATTTGGGGTTTTTTTTTTCTGTCTCTCTCTTTGCTCAACCAAGTTTGAGACAGGATTTCTCTCACTTGCAGCTCATGTGTGATCCACCCTCACATGGTGACGCTGGCTGCTGAGTAGCAAATTGATTGAAGAGGGGCAAAAGTGGAAACAGAGAGCCTCCCATCAGGAGGCTACTACAGGAGTCAGGAGAGAAGAATGAAAGAGTTCCACTAAACAGGATCCAGATTTCTGGAGCAAGTGATTATGCTGAAATGTGCGGCCATCTGTGTGCTGCGTACTGCTCACTTGATATGTGGAGGCAGCCTCAGTTTGCACGTGGGCCCTCCCCCCGCAGGGATCACTCTGAATGGCTGGATATTCTCAGTCTTTGTGTCTCAGCTCAAATGATCAGAGTGGCTTCCGAAATCTATCCAAGGGGACTCGCCAGTCACTTTCTATCCCAGCACTTCATCTACCCCTTCACAGCATAACATCATCACAGCCCATCGTCGTCTTGTTTATTTGTTTATCCCTTTAGTCTCTGTCTCTCCCAGAGAAATGTAAGTTTGAGGAGGACAGGGATTGTATCTGTCCCATTCACAGTTGTGTCTCCAGTTCCTGAACATACCCTGGGTCAAACATGGCTCAATAGATACATGGCGACTACCCTTTGACTCAATAGCCCTTCTCTTGACAATTCCAAGAAAGCAACTCAGAAGAAATTTTTAAAATAATATATGGCCGGGTGCGGTGGCTCATGCCTATAATCCTAGCACTCTGGGAGGCTGAGGTGGTAGGATCACTTGAGGTCAGAAGTTCAAGACCAGCCTGAGCAAGAGTGAGACCCAGTCTCTACTAAATAGAAAACTTAGCCGAGTGTTGTGCCACACACCTGTAGTCCCAGCTTCTCGGGATGCTGAGGCAGCAGGATTGCTTGAGCCTAGGAATTTGAGGTTGCTGTGAGCTAGGCTGATGCCACAGCACTCTAGCCTGGGCAACAGAGCAAAACTCTGTCTCGAAAAATAACAACAACAATAACAATAATAATAATAATATAGACACAGGTAGTCACTGCAAGCTAAAATATCCAAAAATAACAGGCTTTAAGTGAGTGCATAATGGCATATCCACACGGTGACTACTACAATCAGAGAAAATTATAATCATAAAGTTTTAGAAAAATGTCCCAGTATAGACTATAGAATATCATTAGGTGAAAAAGGAAGAGCAAAACGTTATATGGATTGTACTTATATTTTAAAGTGAACATATACCTGCAATCAAAATCCAAATACACATGGATAAGAACAGGAAGGGAGGGTGCAGAAATAAACAAGTGATGTGGAAGGTGCATAGATCCAGGTTTTTTTTATAGTCCTTCTTACTTCCTTACAAGTGAATTTAACCATAAATGGGTAATGTGGAGTTATACAAAATGATCAGATTCAGAATAAAATACTGCAGAATATTTGGACTTTTGGAGTTACGCCAACCTCATAGAGCTGTTGTGAAGTTTAAATGGGATACTGGTTTTTTATTTTTTATTTTTTTAAGACACAGTCTTACTCTGTCACTCCAGCTAGAATGCAATGGCATCACTGCAACCTCCAACTCCTTAGCTGAAGCGATCCTCCTGCCTCAGCCTCCTGAGTAGCTGGGACTACAGGCATGCACCACCACATCCCACTAATTTTTCTATTTTTTGTAGAGATGGGGTCTTGCTCTTGCTCAGGCTGGTCTTGAACTCCTGAGTGCAAGTGATCCTCCCACGTCAGCCTCCCAGAGTGCTAGGATTACAGGCATGAGCCACCGCGCCTGGCCAGGATACTAGATTTAGAAGTGCCCAGCTCAGGTCTGGCACAAATATCCAATCCATAAATTTAATAAATAATAGTGACAATTGCAATAAAATCATTATGCTGATCCACATCATACTCTGATGTGACCTTGGGGAAAATACTTAATGTCTGTAAACCTCATTTTCCCCATACATAAAAGGAGATGATGACAGTATCTACCTTACATAGCTCTTACTTCCTTGACTATAGCAACACTCAACAGATACCATCATCAACATTATCATCACCAAGCAGTGAGAGCTGAGAGAACAAAAACTTTAATCAGGCCTCATATTCTTCCATCCCTTGATCTGGTTGGTGCTGACTATGTCTTTATTGTTGTTAACCAAGTGCAGGGAAAGGGGCTTTAATGGGCCAAGAAGTGTAGAAAGAAATGAATCACTGGATCTTTCAAGAGAGGGGATTTTTTTTATTATTCCTATGTAACATCAAAAGAGCACTTAATAGTTGCAAAATGGCTTGCAACCACTTATTGGCTGCTCCCTGGGCGCTGTGTCGGGGAAGCCTAAGTCATGTTCATTCTCTTCTGAAGGCCTGCCATGGGCTCGTGGCTCTGGGCCACAGTGGATCAGACGCGGTCTGTGCCCACGAAGAGCTGCCTCTCGAGTCACAGAGAAGAGTCAGAAACGATTAAAGGGCAGGAAGACTTTATGCGCAGGACAACACTGTCATGCCATGAACAGAATCAGACAGCAATCCAATCCATCCCGGGCTGGGGGATCCATTCCCCCAGTATCGCTTACATCTGTCTATTTCTTCTCATCCCTCCTCCCCAAGCATCCTAGAGCAGGCCCCGGGTGCTCCCCTCCTAGTTAGGGGAACTACTCATAGCAAACTGTGTCTCTATTTCAGTTCTACCTCCACCCCTTCCTAGCTGTGTGACTTGGACTTCGATCAAGTTATTTAACCTCTCTGAAGCTGAGTTTCCTGATGAGGTTACTGTGAGGACTAAGTGAGACGCAGGGTGGTGCTTAGCATGGGGCCTGGAATCGAGCGTGTGTTTAAAAAGCAGCAACAATTAGTGTTATTACAAGGACCAGAGAGGGGATATCAGAGGCCAGTTAGGAAGTTATAAAAATGAAAGAATGAAAGGAAGGAAGGGAGGGAGGGAGGGAGGGAGGGAGAAAATCTGACCACATGCATTCCCGCGTAAAACCCTCCGTTCAACACCCTTCGTCTCTAGGATGAAGTCCGTACTCTGGACACGTGCGTGTGAGGCTACCCTTGGCTCAGCCTGAGACACCTCCCAGCCTCACCTCTTGCTGCTTTCGCCACCTGGACGCTGTTATGAACTGAGTGCTTGTGCCCCCGATCCAAACTCATATGTTGGGATCCTATGCCCCAAGGGGAAGGTCTTAGGATGTAGGGCCTGTGGGGAGTGATTAGGTCATGGGGCAGGGCCCTCCTGGATGAGATTAGTGCCCTACAAAACAGACCTCAGAGAGCTTGCTCACCCCTTCCACCGAGCAAGGACCAGAAGGAGGCTGTCACCAGACACGCAATCTGCCAGCACCTTGATCTTGGACTTTCCAGTCTCCAGAACTATGAGAAATAAATTTCTGTTGTTTATAAGCCATCCAGTTTATGGAATTTTGTCACAGCAACCTGAATGGCTAAGACAGTGTCATTATAAAATGGACCCCAGAAAGCTCTCTCTGCCGCGTGAGGACCCGACATGGAGGTGGCAGTCTGCTACCTGGAACTGAGTCCTCACCAGAACCTGACCCTGCTGGCACCCTGACCTCGGACTTCCAGCCTCCAGATCTATGAGATCTAAATCTCTGTTGTGCATAAGCCACCTAGTCTGTGGGACTTTGCTCCAGCAGCCTGAGCTAAGACAGACCCTGGGCCCCCTTCACGCCAAGCTCCTAACTATTCCCCAAGGCATCGTGACCTCTCCTGACTGGCTAGGAGCCCCATCTCTGTGCCCTCAGCCCTGTGTGTCTCCCCGTGGGGACACTTGGAAACTGGGTTTTCAGGGTTGTCAATCTGTCAGTCTCCCCCACTAGCTCCTGGGTCCTGTAAGGGCTAGTGTCTGATTCATTCCAGTTTCCTTGTGCCTCTCGCTGAGCCCAGCTCCATAAACCTGTGTTGTGGAGAACGGAAATACAATAAACTGTTTATTGTGTGGCAGAAATAGTACTGGTAAGAGTACAAAGAAGGCAGTGAGTGCTGTCAAGGGTAGCGCATGGGCCATGCACCTGCCAAGAGGCCTTGCTCCTTGCAACCCACCTGCACTGCTCTGCACTGCAGGGGGGTCAACTCAGCTCTGCACTGCAGGGGGGTCAAGCCTCCTGCCTTCTGCCCCATGGGGACCCCACGATGAGCACACACACACCTCACACCAATCACCTGAGCTTGAAGGAAGGAAAATGAACATGAAATGAACAAGTCTGCACTCCGCCAAAATCACCATCCCCTGGCCCCAAAGCCCTGCTCTCTCCCTCTTGGTTCCGCCCCACTTTTCTGAGTCTCAACACACAGGAAGGAGAAAAAAGGGCCAGGTCCTCACTGGGGCCCTCCTCTAAGAAGCAAAAACACAAGCTCCGGCGAGATGGAAGCGAAGCCCCACGTCCTGGGACTCACAGCTGTCACAGAGATGCTGACCACTAACTAGCTCACTGCATAAAAACAGATTTATTGGACTGGGCGCGGTGGCTCATGCGTGTAATCCTAGCACTCTGGGAGGTCGAGGCGGGCGGATCGCTCGAGGTCAGGAGTTCGAAACCAACCTGAGCAAGAGCGAGACCTCATCTCTACTATAAATAGAAAGAAATTAATTGGCCAACTAATATATAGAGAAAAAATTAGCTGGGCATGGTGGCACATGCCTGTAGTCCCAGCTACTCGGGAGACTGACGCAGGAGGATCGCTTGAGCCCAGGAGTTTGAGGTTGCTGTGAGCTAGGCTGATGCCACGGCACTCACTCTAGCCTGGGCAACAAAGCAAGACTCTGTCTCAAAAAAAAAAAAAGGAAGAAAAAGAAAAAAACAGATTTATTGTCCCAAGTCTTCCCTTCCTTTCCACATAGAGATCACAAGCTTTCAAAGCTTCCCAAGCCCAAAGCCTTCAGTGCTTGATACAATATCCCTGTCCACCTGCAAAGACATTGTCCTGAAAAGTAGATTGGTCCGTTCTCTTCTACAATGCTTTGGACAAGACGAGACAGGAGCCAGGGAGAGTACACTGGGACCCGCATGGGGGTGTTGGGAATTACCACCACCGCCACTAGAGCAGATCGTGAAGCAGAATGGATGCCCACTTGAGGACCAATATCCACTGTACACTGATGATTTGGGACCCCATATATAATATGTGGCTACTTCTTACCTCACATGGGAATACTTCGTGGGTTTAAACCACGTAGAGAAAAGACGTGGCTATTACCCTTCCTGGCGTGATGCTCTTGCTGAGCGATGCAGTGGACACATTTATTGAAACAGTGCCACGTAAACCTGGATTTTCTGACAACAGCTGAAACAAGTCTCTCCTTCCAGGGCACATCTCAGATGAATTAAAAATGTTGAAGTGACACATGAGTGCTCTCTGAGATATGGAGGATCCTATAAGAGAGTTTGCCGTGTAGTGAGACCTAAGTGTTTGTCGATTAGAATGAGGCCCCTCGTCCGTTGTATTCCAGTCCCCGGCACAGTGGCTGGCATGGGAGAGGCACTGCAGGGTTCAAATGAGCAAGTGAAGGAACGAATAAGCAAGCGGACTGGATCATTTTCAAACAAGAGCCTGGTTATCTCTCAGATATACTGAAAAAGCTGTTTGGTTTTGGTTTTGTATTTGTTTTAGAGTCAGGGTCTCACTCTGTCACCCACGCTGGGGTACAGTGGCATGATCGTAGCTCACTGCAACCTCAAACTCCTGGGCTCAAGGGATCCTCCTGCCTCGGCCTTCCAAGTAGCTGAGACTATAGGCAGATGCCACCACACCTGACTAATTTTTTCTTTTATTTGTTGCCTACTCTGGTCTCAAACTCCTGGCCTCAAGTGATCCTCCGGCCTCAGCCTCCCAAGTCCCTCTGATTACAGGTGTGAGACACCATGCCTGGCTCTCACTGTGAAAATGTAATGCCAAATTTAGAAAGCACCCTGTGTCCCTAACACTGGTGTTGTCCTGATCCCACTGAACAAACACTCACGGTAGATACATATACCAATTAGGATGTTTTCAACAGCAAAGAATAAACCACCCAATTAAACGTGGCTTAAAGAATTAGGAAATTTATTACCTTAAATACAGCAATTACAGGGGTTTCAGATAAGTTACAGAAGAGGCCCCTCATACACACACACACACACACACACACACACACACACACATACTCCTACACATATGTACCCGTCATAGTAAGTCCCAATTTTAATTATCCAAAGGTAGAGAATCTTAATGTACTTAGAGTGACCAACCAGGCAGGTGCAGATTGGAGCATATGACTTGGTGAGGCTTCTCTCAAGGTTCTAATGAGACTCAAAGGGCTATGTCACTGCCCTGTCTTAATCATGGCTCATGTCACCAGGCTACACAAATTTACCCTAATGTCTATGGATTCCATCTAAGGGAGTGTTTAAATACAACATGAGTGAGTCCATTTCCTCACCTGTAGGAAGAAAGCAGAGTCTGTGCCCAGGAATTTTCAATCGCTCTACCTTGAGCATTATAGAGTACCAAAAAACTCATTTCCTCACATTTTATTTCAGGAGTTTGACACAGAATGCTAGCACAATGATTACAAGTTCATTTTGCCCAATTTATGTTACCACGAAGGTCAGAGATAGAGTAACTTTGGGGTTGATTTAACAACTTCACCTAGGATCCAAGTTTTTTCCACATCTCAATATATCACCTTTGTTCCTGGACTGGCTCCCCTCATGGTGACAAGAGGGCTGCCATAGTTCCAGGCATCACATCTGGACAGAAAAGCATCCAGAGGCAGAAAAGAGACTGACTCTTCCAGTTTGTCCTGTTGAAGAGTACAGAAACCTTTTCCAGATGCCTCCTATCAGCTCCGCCTCTGCATCTCTTAGGCCGTACTGGGTGACACATCCACCCCAAAATTCATTACTGATAAAGAAAAATGGGATTACAATGACTGGTGCAACTAATCAGAATTCACTCCCGAGCTGGAGACAGAGACACCTTCCATGACCAAACCAGGGCTCTGTCAGCAGGAAAGACTAGAATAGGCAAAGGCTGGGCCACTAAAGGCATCTGCACAAAACAGCCCAAGCCCCTGTCAACAAGGCCCTCCCGGGATTCCATGGCTTCGTGGGTTCCAGAGGTCCCCTCAGGCAGAGAGACTGTTAAAGGTAGGAGCCTCAGCACTTGGGTCACCCATGGTGTTTGCTTCTGGCTGCTCTGGGGGCCTCAGCGAAGCGTGTGAAGTTTGCGCTGACATGGTGATTTGTAATGCTGTCACCACCATGGTTAATTTGCCTGCCTGTGCCTCTTCCTGCAGGTTCCAAATCTCGGGGGATGCAAGAGGGGAAAAAATGTCATCAGAGGACAAGGGCAAAGGGAGCTGCTTTTTTGGGTTACTACTAGACACAGGGCATAGTTTTACACTTTAGATCACTAAATTCGCACAGTATCTGCCAGCTAGGTATTAGGTTATAAACGAGGAAGCTGAGGCATGATCGAACAATTTGCCCAACATCCCACAGCTAGGAAGCAGTAGAGCCTAGACTCAAGCTCCAAGCCTGACTCTCAAACTTGCAGCCTTTGCATGCCAACACAATTCCCTTCCAGTGCAGAACAGAGTGCCAAGTCGCAAGGAATGAGAAAAGGACACACCAGAAAATACTAAGTCAGTGTAAGAATATAACCAGAAAAGAGTTAAAAACATTCAGAAAACATGAGGTTGGCATTACATTATGACACCATAAACACGGATCACACAACTTACATATAATGCACAATCTCCGCTCCCAAAGCCCTAACCCAGGGGGGTTGCCATTATTTGGTTTATAAGAAAGACTCCTAAAACAGTGGTCCTCAAAGTATGGTCCATGGCCCCATGCTGGTCTGCAAACTGTTTGTTTCTAGTTCACGGTAAATATAGAAATGAAAGTGAGGTCGGGTGCGGTGGCTCACGCCTGTAATCCTAGCACTCTGGGAGGCCGAGGCGGGCAGATCGTTTGAGTTTGGGGGTTTGAGACCAGCCTGAGCAAGAGCAAGACCCCATCTCTACTAAAAACAGAAACAAATTAATTGGCCAACTAAAAATATATAGAAAAAAATTAACTGGACATGGTGGTACATGCCTGTAGTCCCAGCTACTTGGGAGGCTGAGGCAGAAGCAACACCTGAGCCCAGGAGTTTGAGGTTGCTGTGAGCTAGGCCGACGCCACAGCACTGTAGCCGAGAAATGAAAATGAGCAGTTAAAATCTTTCTAATGCTTTGACATTGTCACCGCATTCAAGCACTGGATTGGCAGACTTGTCTCATCAAACAGAGTCTAGACCAGTTTGCATGTTGTTGAACTTGGGTTGCATATGGCCCAAAGTCACTTGCTAGAATTGGTCCACGATGCATTGAAGCATTAAATATTAAGCTACATAAATACATTTTTAAAAACCCTGGTGCCTCTCCACAGAAAGTTGGAACAGCACCCTGCTAGAGTTCAGCTGGGTAAATACAATTACCCGCATTTTACAGGTGAAGAAAATGAGACTCAAAGAGACTGAGTCACATTTCCAAGGTCAATACCACTGGGAAGAGGCAGGACAGGAAAACACTCTAGTTCAATTGCAAGTCAGAACTATGAAATACCTCAGCTCCCGAAAACAGAAAATGTTGGCAACAGGGGGCTGTAAAAAGGTGGAGACATTTTAAAAAATAAAAATAAAATAAAAGCCTTTCCCCTAGCTTCACTGTTGCCAAAAGTTCAGCTGAGATAAGATAAGATGAGATAAGACAAGTTCAGATGAGAACTATCTATAAAGTGAGGCCAGGAATAAAAAGGAAATGGATGGGTTCATTCCTGGCAAAGGCCAGTCTTGCGCATCCTGATTTACTCGTTGTTATTAGCAGGACTTACTCGTTGTTACTGCAATTACACTTCCTTAAATCATGAACACGAAGGACTCTCCTTCTTAAAGCCCTCCCAGTCTGGCTCCAGACTTCACCAGCCACACAGCTGACTCTAGGTCTAGCCCAACTGAACCTCTCACCTCCTTAGAGCTGATGTTGGCCCTTTCTAGAAAGTTCTACGGTGACCTCTTCCCCTTACCCAACTGGCAAAGCTTTGCTCTGCCTGAAAACATTTTTTGGAATAGAGTATTTTTATACCCTGTTCAAGACTGAGTTTCAAGAACCAAGACTCATTCAAGTTCACTTTTAAAGGGTGTGTCTGTGGTGGGGCTGTCCAGTGACCTCCCACAGACATTGCAGGACAGGAAGGGAAGTAAAGGGCTGTAGTAGGTGCTGGAAAAACATTGCCACCTCAGATAGCTCCTGGACATGCTCTTGCATGCTCTCTCTCTCTCTCTCTCAGAAGCCACCAGACTCTCTCACCTTTGTGACATCCCAGATCCTACCCCAATCCCCTTTTCTCCCTATGTGTGTCCTCTGTTTACTCGTTGCTCTAGTGTCTCCATACCACCACTTGCACACAAGCACTGTGGCCTCCCAACCTCAACCCTGCCTTGCAATGGGGCAAGTGCAGCACCAGCATTAGCTAGATCCATCCCTCTGTTCCCAAGTCTAACTTCCTAAAAAGAAAAAAAGAAGAATCTGATTGGCTGAGCTCATCTTTTCAAGCCAGACCACAAATCAGCGGTCACCAACCTACCTAAGAATGAGTTTTCCTGGAGCCGAGCTCTATCTCTGGCCTCAACAGAGAAGAAAGGCTACACGATATGGAAAGGTATGTGATATGGACAATGTCTGCTTAAATGCAGGAGACTGGAGCAGGTAGGCTAACATCAACTAACATGGTCTGTCCAGGAATTAATGAGAAAGTAATAAATTCCTGTTTGTGCATCACTTCCCAACTCTAGTGACACCTCCTCTGGGAGGTCTTCCATGATTCATTATTTCTCCAGGTTTGTTTTTATTCCTTGTGGTTGTTTATTGTTTTTATTTTTTATTTTTTTTTTGAGACAGAGTCACCTGGGCTAGAGTGTCATGATGTCACCCTAGCTCACAGCAACCTCAAACCCCTGGGCTCAAAAGATCCTCCTGCCTCAGCCTCCTAAGTAGCTGGGACTACAGGCATGTGCCAGCACATCCAGCTAATTTTTCTAGTTTTATTAGAGATGGGGGGTCTCACTCTTGCTCAGGCTGGTCTCGAACTCCTGACCTCAAGCGATCTTCCTGCCTCAGCCTCCCAGAGTGCTAGGACTACAGGCGTGAGCCACCGCACCTGGTCTATTCCTTGTATTCTTGTAGCACCATGTAAGTCCCTCTATAGGAGCTCTCACCAGGTTAAGTAGAAACCACTTGCATCTCTTCCTTCCCCACCAGACTACAAGGACTTTGAAGACCAGGAGCATTCCACAACCACATTTGTAGCCACAGTATGTGGCGTGGAGCCTGGTGCTGGGCTGCGAAGGAGCACAGGAAATGAGCATGGAGTGAAAGACTGAATGACAGCTGAGTGAATTGGCACCTGCATGAAAGCTGAAGGGCTAATTGTGCTAATTGTGCTGGGACAAATTGAAGTCCCAAACTCTCACTCTTTGCTGATGACATGATATTATACCTAGAAAACCCCAAGGATTCAACCAAGAGACTCCTTGATCTGATAAATGAATTTGGTAAAGTCTCAGGATACAAAATCAATACACAGAAATCAGAGGCATTCATATATGCCAACAACAGTAAAAGTGAGAACCAAATCAAAGACTCAATTCCCTTCAAAATAGCAACAAAGAAAATAAAGTACCTTGAAATATATTTAACTAAGGAGGTAAAAGACCTCTACAGAGAGAACTATGAAACACTGAAGAAGGAAATAGCAGAGGACGTAAACAGAGGGAAGAATATACTATGCTCATGGGTCGGCAGAATCAACATTGTTAAAATGTCTATACTACCCAAAGTGACCTACAGAGTCAACGCAATCCCTATCAAAATACCATCATCATTTTTCACAGATATAGAAAAAATAATTTTACGCTTCGTATGGAACCAGAGAAGACCCAGTATAGAAAAATCAATCCTAGGCAATAAAAACAAAATAGGAGGTATCAATTTACCAGACTTCAAACTATACTACAAGGCTATAGTCATTAAAACAGCTTTTTATTGGCACAAGAACAGGGACATTGACCAGTGGAACAAATCAGAGAACCCAGATATAAACCCATCCTCATACAGCCAACTAATCTTCGACAAAGCAGACAAAAACATACACTGGGGTAAAGTATCCTTATTCAATAAATGGTGCTGGGAAAACTGGACAGCCACATGTAGAAGACTGAAACAAGACCCACACCTTTCATCTCTCATAAAAATCAACTCACGCTGGGCAACAGACTTGAACCTTAGGTGTGAAACTATTAGATTGCTAGAGGAAAATGTTGGAAATACTCTTCTAGACATTGGCCTAGGCAAAGAATTTATGAAGAAGACCCCAAAGGCAATCACAACAGCAACAAAAATAAACAAATGGGACCTGATGAAATTAAAAAGCTTCTGCACAGCCAAAGAAACTGTCAAGAGAGCAAACAGAAAATCCACAGGATGAGAGAAAATTTTTGCAAGCTACACATCTGATAAAGGGCTGATAACTAGAATCTATTTAGAACACAGGAAAATCAGTAAGAAAAAAATCAAACAACGCTATCAAAAAATGGGCAAAGGACACAAATAGAAACTTCTCAAAAGAAGACAGAATAATGGCCAACAAACATGAAAAAACGTTCAACGTCTCTAATCATCAGGGAAATGCAAATCAAAACCACAATGAGATATCGATTAACTCCAGTGAGAATGGCTTTTATCAAAAAGTCCCCAAACATAATATATTTATTTTTATTTTTTTTTTTAATTATTTTTTTTTATTTCGGCATATGATGATCAGGGGTGCAGAAATTTGGAAAGCAGAAAGGAATCAAAACTCTCAAATGCCAAATGGCTTAGGTAACAAAAACTTTTCCCAAAGTTCAGCATAGAATGCTTAAAAGTGTGATTTTCTTAGGAAAAAAACATGAAAAAAAAAAAAGTCCCCAAACAACAAATGCTGGCGTGGATGCAGAGAGAGAGGAACACTCCTACACGGCTGGTGGGACTGCAAACTAGTTCAACCTCTGTGGAAAGCAATATGGAGATACCTCAAAGCGATACAAGTAGATCTACCATTTGATCCAGCAATTCCACTATTGGGCATCTACCCAAAAGATCAAAAGTCATTTCATGAAAAAGACACATGCACTCAAATGTTTATAGCAGCACAATTCACAATTGCAAAGCTGTGGAAACAACCCAAGTGCCCATCAATTCATGAGTGGATTAATAAAATGTGGTATATGTATACCATGGAATACTACTCAGCTTTAAGAAACTGGTGATATAGCACCTCTTGTATATTCCTGGATACAGCTGGAACCCATTCTACTAAGTGAAGTATCTCAAGAATGGAAAAACAAGCACCACATGTACTCACCAGCAAATTGGTATTAACGGATCAACACCTAAGTGGACATATAGGAGTAACATTTATCGGGTGTTGGTAGGGTGGGAGGGGGGAGGAAGGGACGGGTGTATACAACCACAACGAGTAAGATGTGCAACGCCTGGGGGATGGACACGCTTGAAGCTCTTACTCGAGGGGGAAGGGGGGCATGGGCAATATATGTAACCTTAACACTTGTACCCCCATAATACGCTAAAATAAAATAAAAATAAAAACGTAAAATAAAAATAAAAACATAAAAAAAAACCCAAATTGAAGTCCCACTGCGTCCACTCTAGATACACTAAGCAGAACGTAAGGGGCAGGGCGTGGGGAGGGAAGGGGGAATTAAGACGTAGGACGATTCTATGAGAAAAATTAAAATGAAAGAAAATTGGTCCCAAAAGGAAGAGACAAACAAGTATTTGAGCTGCTGGCTCTGTGGCAGCATCTTTTACTTCAGATGTTTCTGTAGGTGTTTTTGGATTCTTGATATTGTAGATAGGGATGAGAGATTCAGCTTCCCCATCTGCAAAATGGAGATAGTACCACCTGCCTGGCTGGGTGGCTAAGAGGATAAAAATGATGTAATAGATGAAAAGTGCCCAGCAAAGCACCTGGGTGCAGCTACAAAAGGGTCTTGCACTGTAGGCGACGGTAGACAATGTCAGAACTGCCCAGAACATGCCAGGCAGACCCTCAATGACAGAAGGAGACCCTCGAGGCAGCCTCGAACTCCTGAGCTCAAGTGACCCCCTGCCTCAGTCTCCCAAGTACCTAGGACTATAGGCATGCACCACCACACCTGGATAATTTTTTAAATTTTTTGTAGAGACGGGGCCTTGCTATATTGCCCAGGCTGGTCTTGAACTCCTCGCCTCAAGCAATCCTCCTGCCTCAGCTTTCCAAAGTACTGAGATTATAAGCATGAGCCACTGTACCTGGCCCCACCCTGAGGTTTAAGCAAGAGGCAACAGGGCTATTGCTGCCCCATTAACGGCAGGAGACCTGCGCAGGCCAATGACAGTGGTACAGTGTTAATTATTAAAATGCTGTGTCTGTTTTTGTCTGGGGACAAGGCATTTCGATCTTTGGTCTCCCTCTATAAAGATGAAAGGCGAGGTGCTACTGAGAGTGGTGACCCCACGCTGAGAGGATGGCGTGCCTGCCCGGCCACCTGGATGAAAAGGCTCCAGCCCCCACCCCCACCCTCGAGCATTCTTAGAGGCATCCTCAGAGGCTAATGCCAGAGTTGGAGCTGTTGGAGGGAAGGCAGATTAGCTCCTCCCAGGAGGCCAGCCTGTGCCAAATGAGTCTTCTATAGCTGGCTCTCAAATGAGAGCTTCTATAGCTGGCTGGCAAAAGAGAGTTAAGAAGCAAGGTGAGACCGGGCGTGGTGGCTCACACCTGTAATCCTAGCACTCTGGGAGGCCAAGGCGGGAGGATCGCTTGAGGTCAGGAGTTCGAAACCAGCCTGGGCAAGAGCAAGACCTCATCTCTACTATAAATAGAAAGAAATTAATTGGCCAACTAATATATAGAGAAAAAATTAGCCGGGCATGGTGGCACATGCCTGTAGTCCCAGCTACTCGGGAGGCTGAGGCAGGAGGATTGCTTGAGCCCAGGAGTTTGGGGTTGCTGTGAGCTAGGCTGACGCCAAGGCACTCACTCTAGCCTGGGCAACAAAGCGAGACTCTGTCTCAAAAAAAAAAAAAAAGAAGCAAGGTGAAGGTATGTACCTAAGAGAAATGCAAATGTACATCCACACAAAACTTTACATGAATGTTCATAGCTGCATTATTCAAAAATCCAAAAGGTAGAAGCAACCCAAATGCCCCTTATCTGACGGGTGTACGATAAGGTTCCATATATATGAAATGTCCACAGCAGGCAAATCCACAGAGACAGAAAGTAGATTAAGGTCGCCAGGGGCTGGGGAGAGGGGAGTAGGGAGTGACTGCTAATGGATAAGGGGTTTTCTTTTGGGTGATGAAAATGTGCAACTTTGTGAATATGTTCAAAACTATTGAGTTACACACTTTAAATAGGTGAATTGTGTGGTATATGAATTATAGCTTTAATAAAGTTGTTTACGCCTCGATGCTGGGTAAGAATCTTAGCTCTCATTTTTTTTCATGGAGAAAATATGAAGCAACTACTAAGTGCCAAGCATTGTTCTAGGGGCTGGGACCCCCAAGGATGAACACGATAGATGCCTTTTCTCTCTTGGCACTTAATGTTTTACTGGGAAAATTTGCCAAAAAAATTTTAAAAGGCAAATAAATAAATAATGGCAAGCGTGATGAGACCATGAAGCAAATATGGAACTTAAAGAAAGAAACCTTTAGGCCAGGTGCAGTGGCTCACGCCTGAAATCCTAGCACTCTGGGAAGCTGTGGTGGGAGGATCACTTGAGCTCCGGAGTTCGAGACCAGCCTCAGCAAGAGCGATACGCCATCTCTACCAAAAATATAAAGAAGTTAATTGGACAGCTAAAAATATACAGAAAAAATTCGCCGGGCATGGTGGCACATGCCTGTAGTCCCAGCTACTTGGGAGGCTGAGGCAGGAGGATCACTTGAGCCCAGGAGTTTGAGGTTGCTGTGAGCTAGGCTGATGCCACGGCACTCTAGCCCAGGCAACAGAGTGAGACTCTGTCTCAAAAATAAAAAATAAGAAAGAAGCCTTTAGAAGGGAGAAGCATGCTCAGAATGGGAGACATTCCAGGCAGAGAGACCGGCATGTGCCAAGGGCATGTGTGGAAAAGGTCTTGTTGTGTTAAAAGCACCTGAAATCTAACCAGGAGGGCTGGCATCGTCACTCTGCCACCTCTCCATGCATGACCTTTGACAAGTCTCTGCCACTCCCTGAGTCATTCTGCAGTGTACCGGGGAGAACAGCAGTACCTACTCAATCAGGGGAGCACCTGGCTCTGTCCTGGGCATAGAGTAGGTGCCCAAATAGTATTTCCCTCCCTCTCCAACCATCCTCTCCCGACATGCTGGCTGTAGTCTAGTCCTCCAGCCTGGATTGCATATTCTTCCCTTTTCTCCCTCTAGAAGGACAGACATTCTCTAAATGAGTCTACAAAAGTAGTACATGTTGTAGACAGAAGTCTGATGGAGCCACAAAAATAAATAAATAAATATATACATACATAAATAAAGTAGCACATGTGCCACATAATTCTCTCGTCAATGACACAAGCCAGACACATTTTCCCTGAATGCCTACACTACGTGGACCACAGAGTTGGCCTGCGATGGTTTGCGAACTCTTTTCCTTGACCAAGTGTGAGTCTTCAGACCCTTGTTCGTTCCACTGTGACTGGTATCTCCATAGGAGCTGCCACCATTGCCTTCCATCCCCAAGGGCCTCCTTCCAGGGGTCTCTGGGCTCCGCCTGGAACTAGCCTGAGTCAGAAAGCTCAGCTAAGGAATAGAAGGAGGTGTGTCGAGAAGAGCAGAAGCTTTAGACTCAAGCCTATCCGGATGCCAGCAGACTGACTTCCACTTCATCCTGGCTCTGTGCCTAGATGTAGGACTTGCCCTTTCTGGTCACTTTCCTCCAGCAGCATCAGCCTTCTGCTACCATTTTGGAGCATTATTGAATAGCCAATGGGATCCTACTACTGTTATTCCTATTTAACAGAAAGGTAAACTGAGGCTCAGATAGTGAGAGTCAAGTGGCCAGGGTCATACAGTTAGCTGATGGAAGAGCCTAAATTTGGATCCAAGAAGTCAGTCTCCAGAGCCCATGGTCTTAACAACTGTCCTCTATGACATCCCTCAACCACAAAAAGGGACAATAACATCGGCATTTTGGAGTTTTCATGAGGATTGACCAAGCTAATGTATATAAAGCATCTTGGGATGCTGGGAACATAGACAATGTCCAAGAAATGGTGCTAGCCTGCCTCCCCTAATCCCCTGGAGTTTAAAGGGGCTCTGCTATTGGAAGGGACTTTTTCAGACTTCCAGGTGAGGTTGGCCCCAGGAGAGAAACGGATAATGCCGAATGACTGCCCCGAGGAGCTCTCCGGCAGTCACTGACTCTTCCATCTTGTCCCAGAATTCCCCTCGAAGAACAGACCCAGGAGAGGTGACCTGAACTTGCAAGGCAACCTGCTGATGTCAGCCGCAGGGGAGCTTCTCGGCCTGACAACAGCTCGGGGCTGGGGATGCCCGTGGCTAACTGGGGGAGCTGGCAGGGCTCCCAGGAGGTGGGCCGGGGTCCGGTCCCCTGGGCCCTGTCAACATCAATGACCATCAAGGTCAACACTGAGAGTCTCTGAGGCAGAAGGAAACATTCAATGAGACGCTTTCAAAGGTGTGTTCCTCCCTGGCTTGACAATGAATGACAGCACACAGCACTGAGGCACAGGGAGAGCCAGGTCACCCCTGTGGACGTGGGAAGGCAGCAGAGTGAAGTGGGAGGAGTGCAGCCGAGAGACTCGGAGCCCACTCTCACCTCCGGCACTTACCAACGGGTGCCCGACCCTTCCAAGACTCTGTTTCTCCATCTGCCACGTGAAGCAGCTAACATCTACCTTACAAGGGGTCATCAGAGCTAATATAGGTAAAATGTCCAGTACGAGGTCTCGGGTCTAATTCACTGTACTAAATGTCATACACGCATTCAATATTCTCAGTGAATCCTCACGACCACCCTATGCGGTAGATACCATTATTAGCCCCATTTTGTGGACAAAGAAACTGAGACTTAAAAAGTTTCAAGACTACACAGTCAAGGTCATGCCGCTCGTGAGCTGTCAAGCAAAGATGAGAACCCAGGCAATGAGAGCTCAGAGCCTCCATCCGAACTGACTCCATTCTCCAGAGACTTCTCTTGCCCTGCTCGGGAGCTCATACTGTCCACACAACACCGGCTCGTGTTTACATGGCCAATCTTAGGAATGGTACAGAGAAATGGCTAAGGCCATGCAGGGTTTTAGACAACACCAGCTCCTCCTCCATAGACATGCTCCAGCAGTATCTCATTTATCCTTTCAACAGCCCCATGAGAGATAGGATACATTAACTGCACCACGCAGACAAGAAAACCAGGGGCAGGCAGGGAAAGTGAATGACCCAAAGCTACACGGCTAGGCAGTAAGAACAGGCATGAAAGCCCACTTCAGCCTTAGGCTGGGCTCCAAGGAAACAGTTGCTAGATAATGAGTTATCTCACCCATGGGAGGCCAGGCAGCCTTGTGTCTACACAGGAAAACAAAGGTAGATAAATGCAGGAATTCACAGCCCTATAAAAAATGAATTAAGATAAAAAATGCATACCCTTACTACTTAATGAGGGAGGTTTATGAACACAAATGCATGACAATGACTCAGAGGAACATAATTATCTTATCATAAGTTAAAGGCAATCGATTTTCATTTCTAAGTAAATATCGTATTTCCCTGATCCTAACACACCTATTTTTTTTTTTTTCACATTTGAGCATTTCTGAAGTCTGAGTACAACTTACCACAGATATGCTCAGCGACTATGTGTCTTTTTTTCTCCCTGTGAAGGCTGGTATTGAATTGAGAATGTGACTTACAACGGATGTTGTCTTAGAACTGAGGTGTCCCATCAGCTGTACCCGCTCTCCCAAGAAAATAAAAAAGGAAAGGAGTTGAGGTCCCCCTTCTTACTTAATCTCTGTCCTAGGTAAGGCAGGCCTAACTCCACCCCTGCTTTCCTCTCCCCATGTCAAGTCATGAAGGAAACTATGCATCGCTTGTTAGAAACTAAGAGGCAACTCCCTGACCTTGTAGTGAGTCTCCCAGGGACAGACTCGCGGAAGAATTAAGGGATTGGGGAAACAGAAAATAGAGGTCTTCTCTTTCCCAGCCCAGAACTACTCCCATACCCTGATCCTTAATGCAAGGACATGAGGGTGGTTGACTGAGCCTAGATCCATCTGCCTAAGGCTGGAGGGGTGTGGTCAGTGGAGCGTGTTTTTGTGCAGCTGGGATGCGTGAGTCCGGATGGGAAGAGCCACACTCCAGACCACACGGCCACGACTCAGTCCAGAAGGAACTCTCAGCTGCACAGGTGAGAAGTGATGCTGCCTTCCTGGAGGCAGAAAGGCATGTGCCCCCACGCAAGTCACTTCACGTTTCCCCATCACTCAACCCCCCTCAAGCTGCATCCTGTCCCCTGCTCCTTCTTGGGACAAGCAACAGCCCCCTTCCAGGGCCCCTCCTCTAGATGTGGAATTCACAGCCATCATGGGTCACTGGGGGCCTCCTTCTCTCTACTGGAGTTTTAAAAATAGAGACAAAATGTATTATGAAAGGAAGAAAGGAGTCAAAGAAATTACCCCCAGCCAAGTGGGAAGTGCTGGGTTCAGGCCAAGACCCTCACCTTTCCTCTTTGTGAATTGGGTGCAGCCCCTTCCCAACTCTGACCTGGTCTCCCAGGTCCCTTCCAGCCTGGCTTCGGAGGCCCTTGGGTGCTGAGGCTGAGACACACACCCCCTTGCTCCCAGGAGCTTAGCCTTGAGGCGAGGGCTGCAGAGGCACCCAGCTTGTCACGCCACCGGCTTGCAAGCTCGGTGGGAGCAGCCTATTGAATCAAATCACTCAGAAGCCATGTACCGGCCTCCTTTTAAGCGGCAGACCCCAAAGACAAGCAGGTACAAACTTCAGTTCATGCCTCTTAACAAAACTGTGGACTAAGGTGCTCTGTCCCCATCCCTGGGTATAGAACTAGAAAATGGAGCTGGGTCCCAGCTTGAGATGTGTGGAGGAGATGTGGGAGGGCGGGAAAGGGAGAAAAAGGGGTGGATGAAACACCCAAGATGGCTAAGGATCAGCCTCATCAAAGCAAAAGGCAAGCAGCTCCAAAGTTAGCTGGGAGCAATGGGGCCGAAGAGCCCTGGGCAACCACGCATGGGCCTCTCTGCAAGGCAGTGGGCACTGGTTCTCAGTGGGAGTCGTGGACTCAGGATATCAGCTCTGCCACCTACAAACTATCTGACCCTGGGCCGAGACTTAACCTACCTGTAAAATGGGTGTAAAGGGTCCCCACCTCCTAGGGTGGAGGGATGCTTGGAACAGCGCCTAGCACATAGCTAATCCTATAGCATTGCTCCCGATTAGCACCTGCACAGAGCTTCACGTAAAGTTTTATCTCACAGACTCTTCACATCAAACCTGGGAAGAAATAATTATTTTATAGATGAAAAGCCTGAGGCTCCAGTCACACTGCTGGTTTGTCACAGGGCAGGGATTTAAAGGCTCTCCAGCCCTTCTAACTTCAAGTTCTGCTGCACCAGGTCCCCTCCCCGAGGGAGGGGAGACGAATGACTAAAAGGGAAATGGAGGCCACTGGGAAAGGCTCAAAGTGCGAGAGGCCGGCTGGTGGGGCCGACTGATGGGGAATGTTTCTCCCCGTGAATGCTCGAGGTGCCACCTCCCAGAGAGGATGCTGCCTGAGGGCCTGGCAGGGACTCCAAGTCTCTCATAGCCACGCTGGCATCTGTGAACCTTGAGAGAAACCATGTGGCAGCAGCCACAAGAGGGCAGGGAGAAAGGGCAGGCCAGGCAGGGCAGCCCTGGGGTGACCACAGCCTCCGAGGCCAGTGACACTCTGCCATCTCCAGGTACCCTGGGTCCTAGACATCTCATTCTGACGAAGCGTATAGGGAGGGCTCGGGGATGGAGCCACACAGAGAGCCACCCCCCCTCCATCCCAGCAGGCAGCAGGAGCCCAGGGACCAGCAGCGGTGACCACAGACCAGGCATCCTTCTAGCCACAAGGGCTGGCAAGGAAGACCAGACAGAAGCCTGCCTTCTCTGACTGGAAAGAGAAGGAGTCTCCTCTGCTTGGAGAAATGCCTGCCTGGCACCATTTGCCAGTTCCCAGACCCACCAAATGTCAGAGTAGGAAGGGGGTTCCCCAGGTCAGCCACCGGGGCCTTCTTATTTTGCAGGAGAGGAAAATAAGGTCACACAAAATCAAAAGATGTTATAAACGAGACCAGAACTTGGGTGTCCTAGTGCCGTGTTCTTCAGAACACACATACGAGACCCAGAGTCAGGTCTCCATGGCTCTGGCTCTGGATGTGTCCCCAGCTAATCATCTGTACTATTCTAGAAGCCTCCTTGAGCTTGTGGGTTCTATGGCTGTGCAATATAGAGAGGCATGCAGTGTGTGTGTGTGTGTGTGTGTGGAGTATGTGTCTATTCATTCAATAGCAAATATTTATTGAGTGCCTTGGCCGGGCTCCATTTTAGGCCCTGGAGATAAAACAGTTCACGGAACAGACGAACCCCCTTCTGTGTCTGTGAGGCTGGCTGTCCTATGGAGAGAGACCTGCAGTCTTGTGGGAGTCCATGTCATGGGACCCTATGCATAGTCTGCGCCTAGACCCTGGTTGGCGGGACGTCCTGTGGGTACCATGACGGGCTACGGCCCTTCTCCTGGTCTCCTTGTGCTTCCCTGGGGTCTGGGTCAAGCCATGTGGGGGCATTTCCTCAGCCCTCCCGACACCCAACTCCGTGCCACCAGGGAACCCCGGGGTGCCCCTGCTGGCCTTCTGTGCCCTGACTTTCTGAGCAACATGAAGAGGGCCCAGGCCCAGCCTCCTCCCACTCCCCCATGCCTGGTCGATGCACGCTCCCTATAAACTCTCATTGAATAAAGGGATGATTAAACAAGGCCATTGATTCTCAGCCTGTTTTTCTCATCTGTCCAACGGAGGCGATAACGATCTGGACAACTCCTCACTGTCCTGCAGACCAGATGAGACATCGGAGAGGGAGGACCTTGGAGTCGACTCGCTGTTCTTCTTGTCCCCCATAAAAATGCCCCCAGTGCTGCGTCTCTCTCTGGGAAAGGACTCAGCAACGGAGATGCCTGGTTTTGCCTGTGAGCATGTGCTTGGACGTGAGTGTGAGTGCATGTGCCAGCCTGGTGGGCCAACCCGGCCCCAGGAGAAGGTCTGTCACTTCAAGGAGCCTTCAGGAGTCCCGGGAGCTCACGCCTGGCTGGCCCTACTCACAGGAACACACAGCTGCCCAGGCCAGCAGGGCCCCAGCTGAGGCAGTCCTGAGCAGAGGGGAGGAGGGACAGAGACAAGGCACCCCGAAGTCCTTGTGTCTGTCCGTACACCCGTCTGTCTGTCTGTTGGCGGCAGGCAGCAGCTCGCCGGGCAGGACGGAAGCACTGCCCGGCCATAAATGACCGCTGGCTCCAGGCTGGCCACCCGCCCTGGCCGCCCGCACGGAAGGGCCGGACTTTACCCAGCAAATCGGGAAGGAACTGGAGCCTCTGAACTTGGGACTTGGGCTCCGTCGATAAGGCCAGTGGACAAACAGAGGGCAGGGGCCGGGGCTCCCCTTTATACACACAGAAGCCCGGCTCCAGGCTGATACTGCTGAGATCTTTGCCCTTTAGTTCAAACAGGAAATCTTAAAATGGAAAATGAGCTGCGTAAGGAAGGGGCGCGGCCGCCAGCCTGCAGGGAAGACGGAGCAGGTTGTTCCCTGAAGAGCTTCTGGGCTCCATGCAGAGGAACACGCAAGGCCTGGGGTTTTGGGGGGAGGGGGGTGGGCGAGAACCCCCGGGAGGGGGGCGGGGGGAGAAGGCAGCGGTGGGTGAGGAAGCCCTGCAGGCAGCTGCAGGCAGGAAAAAGCCAGAAACCTGGGTCTGAGCCACAACTCATTCATGGTGTGGCTTGTGGGGAGGGACCTCACGGGTGGAAACCTCAGTCTTCCCATCCATAAATGGGGCCAGCAATACCAGCCCCCTCAGAGAGCGCAGGAGAGGATCCGAGTGAAGTCACGGTGTGAAGGCCACGCAGGTCACAAAGGGCTTGGCTGGGCAGCCCTGCATGCTGGCAAGCCCCTCTCCAAAAGGAATTTCGCAACTGAGAGGGGAAATCCGAAATAACATCTCCGGCCCCCCACGCCACCCCGGCGTCCACCCCCGTGCTCGCAGTTCAAAGAAGAGAAAATTGGGAGAAGAGAAATAATTAGAGAACCCCAGCAGTCTCCCCGCTGAGGTTTCCAAGTAATTATTCACCTGTAAATTACTCCTCTCACCTTAATTCTATCTCCAGATCCTTTCGACAAGGTAAATTCATTTATTTACATCTCTAACTATTCTGCTTTGGTAAACATTCCAACAGGGTTGGATGGCCCATTAAAGAAGAAAAAATTGGAGAAGCGAGGCAGGCAGGAGAGAGAGAGAGAGAAATTAACTCCTGGTCCTCGCTGGCATTTACAGAATTACATTCAAGGGTAATTAATGCGGACTCAAGCCAAGGCAAACCTCAGCCCAGAGCCAAGGGGGAGCCCATCACAGCCAGGTGGAAACTGCAGGAGGCTCCGCTTACAGAGGGGCTTGCTTCCCACATGCAGGATGGAACCTTCCAGCAATCTCCCCTCGGCTCCCTCTGCCCCTGGCAGGAAGAAGCCTCCTGACCTGGGAAGGTCCCTCTAGACTCTCCCTCTCACTCATAGACCCGGGCCCTTCCAGATCGCCCCCAACCAAGGCCATCTCTGGGCCTGGCACATTTAGGTGCTCAATAAATAGCTGCTGAATAAACAAATCAATGCACTATTCATTCTTCCAGTATCCTAAAGCCTCTCAGATTTGCCAAACTCCAAAGTTACCCCCCAGATTAAGGCCGCTGTTGTCATTTGCGTGAACCAGGGCCTCTGACTGGTCTCTCTTCTTCTAGTCTCTACTCCTCTCTTCGCCACATCTCATCTCATCTCATTCTCTTTCTAAAAGGTAAACTAGGCCAGGCACGGTGGCTCATGCCTGTAATCCCAGCTACTGGGGAAGCTGAGGCAGGAGGATCACTTGAGCCCAGGAGTTGGAGGTTACATACTGAGCTGTGAAGACACCAGTGCACACCAGCCTGACTGACAGAGCAAGACCCTATCTCAAAAAAAATAAAATAGGCCCTGCGCGGTGGCTCACGCCTGTAATCCTAGCACTCTGGGAGGCCGAGGCGGGTGGATTGCTCGAGGTCAGGAGTTCAAAACCAGCCTGAGCAAGAGCGAGACCCCGTCTCTACTATAAATAGAAAGAAATTAATTGGCCATCTAATACATAGAGAAAAAATTAGCTGGGCATAGTGGCGCATGCCTGTAGTCCCAGCTACTCGGGAGGCTGAGGCAGCAGGATTGCTTGAGCCCATGAGTTTGAGGTTGCTGTGAGCTAGGCTGGCGCCATGGCACTCACTCTAGTCTGGGCAACAAAGTGAGACTCTGTCTCAAAAAAATAAAAAATAAAAATAAAATAAAATAGAATTTAAAAAATAAAAATAAAAGGTAAACTGAAACATTGAACAAGATAACACTTAAGCTCTTACCACTGAAGAAAAAGTCATGATTAAGACAGTGGCCACTAGAGTCAGACAGGTTTGAAGTCTGGTTCAACACAGACCACCTGTGTGGCCTTGGGTAAGTTACTCCCCATCTCTGAGCCTTAGCTTCCTCATCTGTATCGTGAGAACAGTAGTATCTACCCCTTCAGAGCTGTTATATGCATTGTGAGTCAATGAAGAAATGCCCGGGCTCAGTAAACAGTAAACAGTAGCTGTTGGCAACGTTATTATTATCATGTTCACCAACCATGTTTGAAATGCCTTCACAGCCTTCTCATTGTCCTCAAATTAAAGGTCAAGCTCCTTAGCATGGCTCATGAACGTGGGGCCCTGTTTGCCTCTTAGCCTCAATTCTCACCACTTCCCCAGCCTCCCTAGTCCAGCCACAAAAGCCCTTGCAAGTTCCCAAATGCTCTGAACTCAGAGCTCTGAACTCAGTTCCCAAATGCTCTGCTCTCTCTTAAACTCAGCTGTTTGCACGGGCTCCTTTTTCTGTCGAGAATGCCCTTCCAAGACCTGCATCCCGGGACCCGGCCATTCACAGACCACAGACCACCAACCCAGAGAAGCAACCTCAAAGGGAAAGGGCTGGCTCTCAGAGATTGATCCCAGTTTGGGCAGGGAGTGTGTGTGAGGCTCAGGGTTGAATCTTTCAACCAGACTTTCCAAGTTCATATCTCTTCTAAAACAGCTTTCTCGTTGCTTTGAAACATCCAACAATCCTGCAAAAAGGGGAGGTAGATATGAGTCTCTCAGGTTTTAAAGTGAAGAACTGTGATCCAGAAAAGGCCAGTGACTTACTTGTGGTCACCACTTAGTATCAGCAGGGACATAATCTTAGGTTTTCCAAGATAGCAGAATCAGGGGAACGAACACAGACGTGGAGGTAGGCCTGAGTGTGCAACCCTGGCCAAGACTTCAAGCAAATGCTCACCTCTCTAAGCTTCCAATTTCTCCATCTGTAAAGCAGAGATAAGAATGACTTTCTTGCAAGGTTATTTAGGAAGATGCTACATGAGAAAGCACTCAGCCACTCCTTGGACCTAGAAGCAGAATTGCTGCATGACATGAGAAGGGAGGGCTGGGGAGGAGAGGGAGGCTGTAGCGGGGCAGGTGTGCAGGGATCTGGAAGTGGCGATGGGAAACAGGAGAAGGCAGCCTCCGCCTCCGCAGTAGACTCGGGGATTTTTACCGCCGTCACTCCCAAAGGCCAAGAGCAAATGGTGCCCTCAGCGGAGAGTCAAGGGTCAGTTAAGACAAGAAGTAGAGGCCAAGTTAGGGCTAGAGACACAACTCTGGGGAAGCCAGCACCCACGAGGAAGCCACAGTGACAGGATGAGCGGGAGATAGAAACCAGAGGGGCACCTAGGACCAGGGGGTGGGGAAAGAGACTTAGAAGAGGCAGCACCTGAAAACATACAACAGTGACTAGCAGTAACAGTAGCACTGCAACCACGATGATCAGCCCAGAAAGAGCAACTTTTATTTATCCAACGTTTTCCTCCATGTGTTTTCTAAGAGATTCTTTTTATCTCTCACTAAAAGAATAAATGATCTCACAGTGCTAAGATGCACATCAGAGCACACAAACTTCTCAAGGACAAGAGCCTTGTTTCATGTCTTGGTCCAGAGTCCAGCCCAGGGCCTAACCTAGGGTGCTCTCAATAGATATCATGAATGGAGAAAGAAATAAATGGAGAGCTAGCATTAATGTCACAAGGGAAAATCCCCCCAAAGCCCTGAAATTCATATTTACTAATAACCTTAGATTATTATTTTATCTTATTTTCCAAATGACTGACTAAGCAATTGTATAAGTAGAAAAACTACTTGAGTCAAACCAACTTGAATTAACACCTGCTTTCTCCACTTACCTCTCTGAGCCTCAGTTTCCTCATCTGTTAGGTAAACATTACTGTGTATTCGGAATTTGCATTGGGAGGAGTCACGATGATGTATGTAAAGTGCCATCCATATGGTTTCCACTTAATACATGAAACCTTGTCCACCAGACTATAAAGCAAGTCCAACAAAATTCAGAAGCATAGCATGTGTGCTGTGTTCTCTAACCACAAAGCAATTCAGCTGGAAATAAATAACAAAAAGATAACAAAGAGAACCTTACGGCTTTCAAAATTTATGAGCATATGTCTAAATAAGTCAAAGATCAAACAAGAAATTAAGATGTAAATTAGAACATACTTAGAACTGAATGTCAGTGAAAATACTACTTGTCAAAATGTATTGAACACAGCCAGATCAACACTGGAGGGGGAAATATATCACTTTAAAGCTTAGATTAGAAAAAAGAAGAAATGCTGAAACACAATGAGCTAAACCTCCCACTTAAGGAATTAGAAAATAACCACAGAATAAACCCAAGGAAAGTAAACATCAGAAAGTAATAAAAATGAGAGCAGAAATTAGTAAAATAGAAAACAAAAGTAAGCTAGAGGGCTTGAACAAAGTCAAGTTAGTTCATTATGAAGTCTAACAAAATTGATAAATTTTGGATAAGAATGATCAAGAAGAAAATGATCAAGAAGGAAAAGAAAATAAAAAAATAATATTAGGAATAATAAAAGGGATAATTACAGCTAGAGTAAAGATTAAAAGATAATATGAAATGCTCTGAATGACTTTATGCCAATAAATTTTAAAACAGATAAAATGGAAAAATTCCTAGAAAGGTATCTACAAAAATTGACTAAAACAATTAGAAAACCTGGCTTTTCCTTTAACCATTAAAGAAAGTAAATCTACACTCAAAATCTGTACAACTGTTATATATCTATAAAAAAAAAAACTTTAAAAATTAAATTAAATCCATAATGTAAACTATCCTATAAAGAACTCCCAGCCAGGCCATGCGAGGTGGCTCACACCTGTAATCCTAACACTGTGGGAGACCGAGGCAGGAGGATTGCTTGAGATCAAGAGTTCAAGACCAGCCTGAGCAAGAGCAAGACTCTGTCTCTACTAAAAGTAGAAAAAATTAGCCAGGTGTGGTAGTGCTCATCTGTAGTCTCAGCTACTGGGAGGCTGAGGCAGGAGGATCGCTGGAGCTCAGGAGTTTGAGGTTGCTGTGAGCTAGGCTGACTCCATGGCACTCTAGCCAAGCAACAGAATGAGACTTTGTCTCAAAAAAAAAGAAAGAAAGAAAGAAAGAATTCCCAGGCCAAATGATTCTAAGAGGAAGTTTCAGCTAAATGTCAAAGGAGGTAACTACAGATAAATTCAGACTCTTGCAAAGAACAGAAAGAGGAAAATAAATTTCCCATTCACTTAATGAAGAAAGTACAGCTTTAATGTCAAAATGAGGCAAAAATAATATAAAAAAGAAAAATTGCCAGCCAATATTACACACAAACCTAGATACAAAGTCCCCAAACAAAAATTTTAGCAAATCAAATCCAACGATTATAAAGAAAAATAATACACATGACCAAATTTGCCTGAAATTAGATATATACTTTCAGTATTCATTATATCATAGCATATTGAAGGAGATAAACCGCAAGATCGCAAGTAGTCAAAAAATTATTTAAAAATTCAAAACTAATACATGCTTTTAAAAAAAAACCTAGTAAACTAGAAACAGAAATTTCCTTAACCTAAAAAATAATATTTACAAAAATCCAAAGTAAATATCATACCTAATGGTGAATTATTAGGAAAATTTCCTTTACAGTCAGCAAAAAAAGCAGCTAGCCTGGTTTAAATTTGACATTTTTTTCAAGTTACAAACTCATGCAATTAGACAATACAAATAAAAGAAAGTTATAAAAATTATTTCCAAATTATATGATTGTCTGCAGAAAAACACCAATAGAAACTATAAATGCTTAGGAAGGATAAGGAAATTAGCAAGATTCTCATCAGTAACCAAAACTCAATTACATTTTTACAACACAATAACCATCAGTCAAAAATGCAATTTAAAAATACAACTAATGAAAATAATTCTAATTAAAAAATGTGCCAAGGCCGGGCGCAGTGGCTCATGCCTGTAATCCTAGCTCTCCGAGAGGCCGAGGCAGGAGGATCGCTCAAGGTCAGGAGTTCGAAAAAATGTGCCAAGAAGAAAGTTATAAAATTTGTTAAATGACATTTTAAAAGACTTAAATGGAAAGAGAAAGACTGTGTTCATGGATAGGAAATTTTGACATATATTAATAGATGTCAGCTGTCCCCAAATTGATCTGCAGATTCAAATGTAATTGAAATCAAAATACCAGCAGGATTTTCCAAGGATCTTGGACACCTAATTTGAAATGAATGAGCCAGAGCAGAAGACAGAGCAAGACCCTATTTCAAAACAAAAAAAAAAGCTCGAAATCATGCAAAATTAAATGATATGTTGTTTAGTGAAACCTAAAAATGTGGAAAACGATAAAGAAAAGCAAGGGAATGATAAAGTAGAAAGTAGCATGCACCCCACTCTGAAAGGTTGGCTGAAAAAAAGAAAAATAAATTAATTAATAAAGGAGCCTGCAGCAGACTTCAACCAGATGGATAATGTTCTATTCCTTAAGAGGGAGTATTCTGCCATTTGTTGAAAATACTTATTACAAATGTGGGATACAAAGCTGTATGTGTCGTTTAGACTTAACTGTTTAAATGAAGCATAGAAGAAAAAACTAGAAGTAAACGTACCAAAGTGTTAACCATGGCTGTCTTTGAATAACAGATGTCATTTTTTTCTTCCTTTTTTTTAGTAGTTTCTAATTTTCTGTAATGAACATGTATTCCTTTTAAAATCAAGGGAAGAAAAAAAAAATACTTTGTTTAACAAGACAAACCCCCTAATTGTAAAGATAAATACCAGGCAGTTGAAAGGAGAAGGGAAAAAGAAACAAACAAACAAGCCACTAGGTATAAAAATAACTTTCCCTGGGTTTGATCTTCAAGCAGCAAGCTACAATCTCAGGAACTCTTTCTCCCCTGGGTCCTACACAACAAAATCGTGCAAAATATGCCTGTTGGATTATACTGTTCCCTAGGCAGGTAGAAAAGAGAAATACCAGGCCTTATTTTTAGATTTACTGTAATTCGGTCCCCTAAAAGGCCCTGCTGCCAAGTGAGCGCAGAAAGTTTGTTTTTCCTTCTTTAAGTGTGATTTGTTTCTCTTGGTTTTTTGTTTTGTTTTGTTTTGGTGGAGGTAAGCGCCATGCGGCCTTACTGCAGGCAGAGACTTCCCTTCAGATTAGCATGTTCCGTGGCATTCATCTAATTTGCTCTCAGCCCCTTGCTGGCCTCAGCAGTTGCTAAATTATTTCCTGGGAGGAGATTAGGAACTTGGGGCAGTGAGATGATAATAGTCTCGATAACGGTCAGCTAGGATTAGGGGCCTCCCAGTGCAGACGCAGGAACTGGGACACCCGTGGGGGAATGATCTGCCTTTCATCAGCGGCTGGGGACCACGTGGGGTACTACATGCCCCAGGCTGCGACTTTGTCTCGTGTCTTGCACGGCCACCCCTTGGCCCAAGATGTCCCAACTAGGCCAGGCGCGGTGGCTCATGCCTGTAATCCTAGCACTCTGGGAGGCGGAGGCGGGCGGATTGCTCAAGGTCAAGAGTTCAAAACCAGCCTGTGCAAGAGCGAGACCCCATCTCTACTATAAATAGAACGAAATTAATTGGCCAACTAAACATACATATACATAAATTAGTGGGGCATGGTGGTGCATGCCTGTAGTCCCAGCTACCCAGGAGGCTGAGGCAGGAGGATTGCTTGAGCCCAGGAGCTTGAGGTTAGTGTGAGCTAAGCTGATACCACGGCACTCTAGCCCGGGCAACAAAAGTGAGACTCTGTCTCAAAAAAAAAAAAAAAAAAAAATATATATATATATATATATATATATATATTCCACCTACCTAGATGCCAAGAGCTAGTTCCAGGGCTCCACTCAGCACCCTGTGAAAACCTTCTCATGGGATATGGATGAAAAAAGGAGGAAAAGGGAGAGAAGGGGAAAGGGGAAAGTAGAGACGAGAGGAAAGTCATCCTCATAATAATGGCTAGTGTCTCTTCAGTGCTTGTCCCATGCCAGACGTCATCCTGGGCACACGATGCTGTATTATCTCATTTAAACCTCACAACACCACAGTGCGTGAGGTGATTTTCTTTTAATCTATTTTTCATAAAGGGAACTGAGCTTCGAAGAGGTTACATGACTTGCCTGCAATCGGAGGCACTTAAGGGGTGGAGCTAGGACTAGATCCTAGGAATAGGTTTTGGAACTTGAATCATGGTTCCTCCTCTCTACGCCTCCCGCCCATCACAGAACCCTGCTGAGTTTTTCCTGTGAAGCAGAAATAAAAGCTAGATGTGGCTCAAGAAGGTTGCCCCTAAACCTTCAGGGGCTCTCTATCTCCTGAAACACCTTATTAGAATCCCTTGTTAACCCCTACAATCACTCCCCCAGGTGGCCTCCACTCGAGACCTACGCAACTCCCAAGATAATACGGAACGTCCGACTCCCCCTACCCCACCCATGAGCCCCCCACCACCCCAGATTCAAGCCTATCTCCAGCTTTAGCTGCCAGGCCACTTCTCTCCTTGCTCTGATCTCCTGGAATGCCTTCTCAGTTCACTGGATCAAGGTGTACCTCCTCCAAGAAGCCTTCCCTGATTTCATTAAATTCATTAGCTCATTCATTCAATCAATAAATTTTATTAAGCAGCTACTATGCAACAAGCCCCATAAATTAAATAAGCAATAAATATTCTACCATTTGACCCAGCAGTCCCATTACTGGGCATCTACCCAAAAGATCCAATGACCCTCTACAAAAAAGACACCTGCACTTGAATGTTTATAGCAGCACAATTCATAATCGCAAGGCTGTGGAAACAGCCCAAGTGCCCATCAATCCAAGAATGGATTAATAAAATGTGGTATATGTAAACCATGGAGTACTATTCAGCTCTAAGAAACAACGGTGATATAGCACATCTTATATTTTCCTGGTTAGAGCTGGAACCCATACTACTAAGTGAAGTATCCCAAGAATGGAAAAATAAGCACCACATATATTCACCAGCAAACTGGTATTAACTGAGCAGCACCTAAGTGGACACATAGGTACTAC